>CAJQUW010009933.1:0-226332 GCA_907163375.1 Prostheceraeus crozeri
GCATGATGGGAGGTTATTAAAAAAATGCAAGTTTCTCGAAATGCAAATCGAAAGTGAAGAAACCAATTATAAACCCAACTAATCAAAGAGCTTACATTGACGACTTCATTTTGATTTTCATAATTTTCGGACTGTACTCTCGTCGTAGGGACGCCAACTCACACTCCAATGTAGAAGATGTCGTCGTGACTTACACACGCCACATGTACATTGACTACATTGTTTTTTTATTAATCGCACTTTTTTATTTTGTCGCCCCCCCTCCGCGCCGAAACAGCTGGATCGCCTACCTGACCTAAGATGCAGAGTCAATCTTTGCACAACGATATTTACTTGCCCAGGCTGCTGATTGCCACTCCTCAAATTCCCTCCGAATAGCCACCATCTCAATTTTTTCCACTCATAATCCTGCAAAATTTCCGTCAAATATCGCTAACTACACAAGCAATGTTCTGTCAAATGTGATCTACATTTTATGACTAAATGTCGACAATGTCTTGCTTTTTTAGAGAAATGGTGCATTCTCTGATACCTTCCCCAATCAAGAGGCCTAATGGATAGAAATCATTATAACCATGTAATTATATCCTACACCCTGACTGGCCCTAAATGAATTTCCATTCATGGATTTTCTACTTTGATTTATGCTTTCACGTCGTTTTAATTTCTGGAAGCTAAGGTTGCACTGTTCAGGTTCGTCCGAACTTATTTTGTTATGCAGAGAGTTGTCTGAAGTTATAGTCTGCCCGCCATACTTCCTTTAGTGCCAGGCACTATTCAGTGTTTATTGCGTGAAACACTGCGATCCCGATCATACGAATATTGTATATAGCAACACTAGAGCAACTTTTTACTTCAAACTTCATAATTTTGCGTAGATTTACAACAGCTAACATGCCCTGTATATGCAAATTATTTTCATTAAATTTTCTGCAAACCCGGTTTCCACCGCCTTCATTATATGTTTCTGCCCGACTATATGGATCTAGTCCAATGCCACTGTCTGCTACTTCTTAAAGAACTTTAGGCTATCCGATAAATCCTATATCCATTATGTGATAACGGGTAGATATCCCATCCCACTTGGATTACCGTGCCTCTTACTCAACTGAAGCTTTTGTTTTCTTTTTCTTTTTTCTTTTTTCTTTTTTTTATTATTTCCCACTCCTTCTCTTCCATTTCTACATTCTCCGCCTGACATGAACGCATGCAGCACGGGGTAAAGCGGCTGCCGTCTCCAAATTTAAGTGTTCTACTCTGCCATCTGGTCCACTATACGCGCTGCGCGAGCGTTGCGCAAGCTATGCAGGCTCTGCTGTTCATATCATGAGTCTGTTTGCCTGCTATATTTTTCAGTGGTTCAGACGACCCGACATTTATCCCCTGCGCCACTTATAGATCGTTATTCCTATAACTTGCTGACACACCTTGTCGCTGTGAACAGTAATGCCACAACGATTGTTTATCGTTGTATGCGAACTTTGCGATGTATACTTAATGACATTCATCAAACCACTCAGTACTGCGGTTGCGCAGATTTTCAACCTCGCCGGTCTACTGCATGCATGTGGATTGTCAATAATCTCTAGCGAACTTCGTATAGGACTGAAATAGACGGTGATAAGCTTTCACTCTTTGCTTAGATTGTAGGACCTACCACTCCAGCCTGGCCAAGCCACTTTGTTTCCTAGCAGTTTTTTGATGTCTGCTATTGAGACCGGCAATTCATGCTTCATTAACTGCTAGATCGGAGCGCATGTGATCACAAGGGCCTAACAGAGTAAACAAAGGGCCACCAAAACTTGTAGCAGTTCTAAGACGTTAATATTAAATCAAATTAGTGTGAAATGTGGCGTATCCACATCATACAGAACTACCGACTTTTACACCACACGCTATACTCCGAACAACATATCAGCATATCTACTGCTTACGGGTTGCTCTCCTCTCCCAAATTTGTCTAAAATCCTGTAAAAATTCAATCGTCAACATAAACCCCCACTACCAGATGCAATTGATAGCTTGAGGATCTTTACCCTACATTAAAAAAAAATTTAGTTATACAAATCTGACAAGCATCATTGAATTGGCGACGCTAGCGTGAAGCACAACGATTGAAGAAAACGTCCAGCAGTTGCTTGCATCCTCTGTTCGACACATTCTAAGCCGATAGTACTGAAATGGGTAACAAACTTAATTCGCAACAACGCGGCCAACGTATTATGACCAGGCCACTATCTTATGCTATACCAAATACTACCCACCCGTGTGGTGTGTGGCCGACTATGGGGTTGCCTTCTTCATGAGTTTTTTCATGAAAGTTTGGTTTTTTTTTTTTTGTGGACCCCAAAATCACATGTCTAAAATTTGGAACCATCCTTGCAATTATTCATATGTTGGACTCCGTTAACATTCCTCAATATTTTTCAAAAACATATCCCCAACAAAACACAATTTTTCTAATAGCTAAACCAAAAACAGGTCATGTTCAAGTCATTTTTAGCCTCGTTATTGGCAAGTCTCGCTTTAGGTAGCTAGGATACAAGTTTGGCCCTTACGAACATAATTTCTTCTCACCAAGCTAATAATATTTTAAGGAGAACGAGGAAAAGCGGAGAAGTCGAGGAAACACTGTACCAATGCAAGACGAAGCAAGAAAAAGGTGCGTGTCGATACATAGGCCTAGTTCTAATTCCTGATTCTTGTTACATTGAGTATTGTTTTTGGAGCTGAAATCAGGTCGCAGCCGTGGTAACATGGCCATCAGAAGAAAATTGCATGGGCTGTGTTTCAGCTAGCGAGGATTTAGTGTGTTCTCACGATGAATTATGTTAGTCATCCTGTGTCACTACCTTCTAATTGGTTGAATTCCTATTTCAATATAGCCTTCAATTTGCAGATCCGAATCAGTTGCGAATGTCATCTCGGTCAGTATCACTTGTCTCATCGGTATCAATCTGGTATGCTTATCACAGGCGAATCTGACCTTCCAGCCTCGCATAGCAGTCGGGACTTAGTTGCTCGCATATTCCTATTTTCGGGTAAATTTCGAAGTTAGTGCGGTTCAGTTCCCGAATAGCCGGCGATGGATTATTACTATGCTCCAAGATCAATTATGGTGTCGAGATGAAAGCGGCAATGAAATACATGCTGAGAGATGCGGCTGATACCTGGAGATTACGGGTATCTAGAATAAGTCATTTCATGACATAATCCTGGAAATCTGACTTGCTGAAACATAGCATAGGCCTACTGTCCTGAAATCTATGCATTTCAGTTCCCTATCCTTAAAAATAGGCCCTCTACGAACGTAAATCTTCTACAGACATGATTTTTCGGGTCAAGTATGTGGCTCCCTTGTTCCGCAAAAATCATGCGATAAGCTTCTCTGCGATTTATGATCGTTATACTTCGAAAAATTCAGTGTGTATAACTCGGGAAAAATCCAGGAATTTTTAATAATTGGGAAGCAGTTAAAGATTAAATGTATCTATGACTGAATGACATAATAAAACAAAATTGCCTACTGTCTACAAACAAGAAAAGCAGTAGACAATAGAAATTCCCCATTGTTTTTGATATAAGCATCTACTATAATTCTATATCAGTTTGCAAGAATTTTGATCAAATGTAAGTGCAAATTTCGCTAGAAAAGCTCTTATCGGTCATTCGGTCAATAGCATTTATATATTTTAATTTTTGAAATCATTGTACGTAGTCCTGCTTCACTAAATTTTCAGCAATTTGTATAGACAAGGAGGCCAGTTTTGCATTTTATGTGCCTTTCATTAGTTTGCTGCTGCGCTTTTCTCCAAAGCTGCGCACGATACGTAATGATACACTCTTGATAGGGTGGGAAGAAGCTGTTTTGAAAAATGTCCAGACGGAATGTGCGTACGCAGCCGAGGAAATCTGGATCCTTTGGCATTAGGACGCTCTTGATGCTTCGTTTTCTCATCCGACCCCACGCCATTGATGTGAGCATTGATCTCTTAAGATTGATCGGAAGAACCAATGGACGAGTTGCCTATGGAGATTTATTCAGCAGGTTCAAGATTCCCACGCTATAACTTGCGCGTTCAATAGATAGTAGTTGGCTGATTAGGCACACTTTACTATGTCCCTGATGACAGTCTGAAATCTGAAATGCTTACGAAACTCACGTAAATTCATCGCGGATAAATGGATGTTCATTGTTCACGGAATAAGAAGGTATTGAACTGACAGACAGGGCGATGACAAGATACCTGAATTCTAGATTTCTTGGTCATGCTGTACATCTCAGATGCACAAAGCTCTTGAGGGATTGGTCGATGGCCTGGACAATTCTAGACTCCTGCAGGTGGTAATGGATGGTCCAAATGTCGATATCGCAACTTCTTGTAAGGCATCACCTGTCACCGCTACCTAGCACCCGCACATAGCTTCTTTTACAACCTTTTCAATTCGCATTTTGATTAGTCTACATAGATACGTCTACGGTACTTAATAACCAAACTAATTATCACCTAAAAAGTCAAATCCTACCTGCCTAACGCTTTATTGCATTTCCAAATTCTACAGATGTTCCTTCTTCATCTGTGATTTCATGTACATCGCATTTAAGAGTATGGCAGTATATTTTGCATCAGGAGTTCGATTTCTCCGTCAAAGTGTTAAAAGTGAGCCTGGGGGATGCTAATGCTGACCGTTCTAATATGTGCATTTTCATTGCTAATGTGTTCAAAGTAGTGAGATAATCCAACATACTCGAAACTAAAGAAAATCTCATTGTTGAAATGCTTTTCTGTGGTTTTATCGATTGTAGAAAGTGTTTGGGACTATCATAGCTTCATCACATCATTCATCGGAAAATTTAGTTGAATTTTGATTCAAGTGGAGAACATCTTATAGCAGGATTTGGTAAGTGATGAACATTTATATAATGCGTCTTAATGAAAAGTACATTCAATGAAGGCTGAACTACGTTGCGTGACAGAAACATGCACTGATGTTTTAATAAAACTACAATTAAGACTGAACTGTGATGCGTGACAGAAAACACTTATGTATCTAATCAATAGCCGTTGTTAAATATTTAAGTCGATCTTGATCTCAAACACATTTCTACGTGTATGTGCCTTTTCTTGCAATGAACATATGAAGATACCGTTCATCCTTTTGCACAGGATCAACGTTTGTTTAAGTTTGGACATCGTAGAATTGCAAATTTTGCGGTCGTTTTGCTATGAGTCGTAGCTGCATGATGAAGCACCAAGAAAAAATCGTAAATTGTTGAAATGGTTCGTTGACGACGTAGCATGCGCAATGATGTTAAAGAGTCAATGTTTGAATGTATCATGTAGGCTAGCTGATTGGAATTGGTGGGCGCGTTGGTGTGAAGAAGCAAAGTTGTAAGGATCTGGATGACCAAATTTCAGAAGACAAGTGATAGTCACAGATTGAATCTGATGATTCCAGCGAAGAGAAATCGGTTTCAGATAGTTTCGCGTCTAGCAAAAGGCTGGAGATTTGCTGTTGGTATCAACTGTTGCTTTAGAGCTGCATATCAACGTCTGAAAGAAGCGGGATTTAAATCCTACAGACTTTACGCATACCTCTCAATAGCTTTTTGAATTATAATGAATTTATGCGGACATTTTCTAGTCCGGGAGTTAGCGTGAGGATGAATGAACACATTTCAGGTCACACATCGGAGGATAGTCAGTTATCAACGATGAGGATCGATTTTCCTTCTCGTGTCCTTTCTTTGTCAAATTTGTGCATATAGTCATCGAAGAGAGTGCTGATCATCCACGATCTTCTGTTAACCTTTGATCGAAAAAACCCTCCGTTATTGCTCTTTTTGATTACGTGGAGAGAGTCGGATTTTGGAGTTTTCGATACCAAACGGCTATCCTCTTCTACATATAATCAAAGAAAGCTCTTCTGTTCGCTTTGTAAGTGACAGGCAACTTTCTGATCACTAGAGAAACATCGACTTTTTTCGAATAGGCTGATATCAAAGAGCCGTCCATGTTTGCCATTACCATTATGTAGTCATCTGCTGTTTGCTTTATTTTCTTCCAATGCATTTGTTGCCTTTTGATGCTAACATCGAATCTGAAAGCAATTGCGAAAGAAAAGGAGTTTCGACTTCGAAGGTGTTATAGACGTCTTGTAAATGTCATTCTTGGTTACAATAGTCTGTATGTCATCTTTCCACGTCGCAACAGAAGCCAATGGAGCGGATCGGCATTCTCCATTCACGGGTCGGCATTCGATGTCAAGCAGTGACTTGAAGCGTTGGAATCATTCGTCGTTGTACTTGAAATTGATCACGCGATTTTTGAAGCCAATTGATTGGTTTTCTAACGATGGGTAGATGGGGATACTGCCTGTTATTGGGAATGCTTCTGATCTCTCTGTCGAAGCCATTGCAATAAGCTTGATTCACGTAAAAACTCGCGGAAAATGAATTCTTTTGCGACTGGTCCCAAAAGTCGATCTTTCAATATGCGCGTTTATCTGATCGACCTCTGTAGGCCATGAGTTGAATGCTTGTCGTTTCACTCCATATTTCCTTTCAACATCACTTTTCTGCAAATCGTTCTTACAAAAATCTGGAATGATTTCTGCTTTATTACGAATATTCACCGGTGAAGATTGTAGTAGTTTCATTGCCTTGAGTAATTTAAACGTGAAATTGATCGATTGTAATCGTTCTTTGAGTCATCAAGCAGCAACTTTCCATTGTACATTTTCCTATCATGGCTTCAATCCATAACAATGCTCAGATGTCGACAAAATGTTCACATGACAGCAAAGCCAAAGGACTCACCCTCAATATTTGAATACCACTCCACCCTCGCTCGCAGCTTCACACTTCTATCGAAGGCTCACAGATATCAACAATGGAAACAAGTGACCCGGGAAGTAAACAGTAATAGCGGAGGAATACAAAAGATCCATTTACGATTCATTCATCAGGTGTCCTACGTATTTTAAATTTAGACCTTTGCTCTCATCCTCATTCAATCTACGTTAGCTCTTTTGAATAACACCTCTTCAGCAGTCACTTGAAAGCAGCATCAGTTTCCTTAGTCGGTTCGGTTTAGTGAAATGTTTGTGGGTAGGGCGGATCACAATCGCTTCTATTGGTGAGTAGTTGTGTCCGCAATATGTAGTGAAGACATCGGGAATGTCATCATTTGAGAATACGGAGCCAAAGAAATTATCTGACTTATCAACATGTTGTTCAGACTGACGATTTTTTTCAAAAAGGATTGTATGAATTTTGGCTATGAATTACTAGTTAAGCGATTGTCTAATTGATTGAGATAGGAAACTGTCGGAAATGAAGCAGCCGACTAGTTAAGTACATGTATATGACAAGTTAAAAGTGGGTTGCTGAAACTTAACAAAAAGGGAGAACTGCATATATTTATGAGCACTGTATTTGTCTCGTAGTAGACCAATGATTCAGTGTAGAGCACCACTTTTCTGATTTAGGTGCTGGTTTGTCAGCTAAATTTGACAAAAATCAGACTAGCGTTCATTGCATCTTTCGTAATTCCTGGAATAGTGATTCTAAGTTTTTGTTCTGCTTAACTACCGATGGAAGGTTCTTGCTTTCTATTTTCCTTGGAACTACCTTCATGACAGTTCCATCTTCTGTATCATTTATAACCGCCTGTTATTCAACATTCACGGATATTTCGTCTGCCTGCATTTCGCATTTCAACCAACGATGGACCAAACTTTGTGGAGATTATAACGTGATGATATTGATGGCTTCAGCATGCCAGTTTTTAAATCTTCAGGCCATGCTTCGGCAATATCATGTCCATGCACAAAGCTTTATATATTGGAAACAGCTTCTGTCCAATATAGATCTTTACCTAGCCAAGCTCTAAAAAGTGCAAAATTTTCATCACAAGCATGTGAATGACTATTCCAATCACTAAGTTACGAGTTCTAAACATTAATTTCAGACGATTTTGTATCCTTACGCAAAGTTTCAAGTAGTGGAAATAGTTTCCATCCAAGATAGCCATGTCTTCCAAGTCAAATTCCACAAATGTGAAATTTTAATCATAAATCCTGTAAATGACTAGTCATATCACTTACTTTAACGTTTTCAAAGAATGACTTCATCATCTTAATGCTTAACCAGTTTTACGGATCTCTGCAGCAGTTCATGTAGCTGCTCACAGTCGAGTCGGCATTTGTATTCGAACTCCCATAGCACCGGAGTGGAGTCTTTCAACTCCGACACAAATACACTAACTTCCATAATTGGAGCAACACACAGCATGGATTAAATTTAAATCATTTGTAGATAATGCATGAATGAAATTGAAGTTGAGATTTAAGTTAATCTAAGTTAAGGCAATTGAATTGCTAAGTATGAATGCTGCTTGAAAAAATTGCACGAATCTAGACTGAAATATGAAAGTGTCCCGCCACTGTGTCCCGCAATATTTACTCAACTATTGCTAAACGAAAACATGTTGTGCAGCCCCTGATCTAACGAGTTAACAGTGGCTTACCGTAACTTCACAAAAAAAGAGAACCTGTATGTATTTATGATCACTGCAGTTGTTTCGCAGCTGGCCTATGATTCAGTGTAGAGCACCACTTTTTACTGATTTAAGTCCTGCCTTGTCAGCTAAATTTGACAAAAATCACAGTAGCGTTCATTGTATCTTTTGTAATTCTTGGAACTACCTTCATGACAGTTCCATCTTCTGTATAATTTATAACCGCCTGTTATGCATCATTCACTGAAATTTTGTCTGACTGTATTTCACATTTCAACCAACGATGGACTGAGCTTTGTGGAGATTGTGGAGGGCGCATTCGACTTGCCAGCTTGTTTGCCTTCTTGAAGTAATATTTCTATGTTTGTTTGACTTCTTATGACTTCTAAGTTGGTTGCACTGTAATGCTAATTCCTAGATTTTTGCTTATTTCTCTATGGCTCATCCTAGTGCTTATGTCTAAATTTCAAATGTCTAGTGGTCGCTCTTCGAAGTAGTTTGCTTCTAGACGCCTCCATAATAAGTTTGGTAAGTAATTGGAATTGTAATATGTTTTCAATGTGAATCTGTAAATAGGTTTGATTCCATTGCAGATACCGCCAAATAGTAAAGTTGTTTTCGACACAAGTCGCTTTTCGTGGCACGTTTATAGATTATAACATGATGATACTGACGATTTCAACGTGCCTGGAATAAAATTCTAGGTCGCTTTCAGCAGCACAATCTGTGTGGAGTGGGTCATAGCTTCATGTGACTCCAGTTTCAAGTATTGTCAACAATAATAGATAGTGACACTACTCGAATAGCAGTGACACTTCTCATAGGTGCAGCAGTTTGCTGAAAATTCCCCTGCAGTTGCGGTGACGTAAATGGCAAATATGGACTGCACACACTATCTTGTCGATTTAGTGCCGGACACTCGGCCATGAATGAAACTGTTCTCAGAGCACTGGAAAGATGCGGATTTTCGCCAATTATCGAAATAGTTTGGAATGGACAATGGCGATGGGAAGCGGCCAGATGGAGTCAGTGTCTGATGTGGAACGTAACATGCAGAGATATTCGCTCTCGAAAAGGACTGCATGAATCAGCCACCAGAGCCCCTGGTTCCACAGCCTCATCAGGAGAGAAATCAATCTCGTTCACGTTTTCCCATATAGCTGATCCTTTTCTTTTTCAACCAATCGTGGTGAAAACCTCGTTCGATGGCCTCATTGACGATGCATTTCTCCAGATCACTTTGCAGATGTCAACCATGCAGAGGGAATCTGTGTTGGTAATGCAGAGATGGGCATAACTACCTTTAGTTTTTTGCAAGCATTTTTACATTGTTTTGTCCTTGTTGGTCTAAATATATGTATATCATTGCTTAACTGTTCGAAAAAGCAGCGACCATTCTTTCATCGTCAATATGTCAAAAACGTTTTAAATCCGTAGGTGTTCTGGTGTACCTCATCGATTTGGGAAATTGGTGAGACAATTACATACCCGGTAGCAGCTAGTACAGGAACATGCGGCTATCACATTGCGGAAAGCTTAATTTTGTTCATAAGTGTTGCCCCATCCCGTTAATAGACAACAAAACTCTTTCTTCTTCCAGGAAAATGTATTCTTTAGACCTCAACTTCATGTTTTGATACTCAACTTTCTATGTACTCATTCAATGGAATTCTTCATCGCACTACATTAATTTGAATTATTCACTGGACTTATTCATTGAACATGAAAAAATCGACGCTGTTGTTACAATCAACAATTCGCACCTTTCCGTTATTGGAAATAGCTAATTACAAAATCATCATCGGCATTTTCATCAATATGAATGTAAATTCTGTCATGGTGTATAAACGAACTTTCAAAATTGAACAACTACAACACAACAATTACAACGCAAGTCTGGGTATGTGAGCATATATGCATGTGCAAATTTGGTTTTATGCGACTACATACCATTTTTGTCGATTAGTAATAATATTTGTCAAGAACCAAGTGCATGAAAAATGTAGTCACAACAAGTAGAAACTGACAAATGTCAAACCCATGACAGGCTAATGAACGAAACTTCAAAGAACAGTTTACTTAGAATGGATAAAGGTGTTCATGTTTACCATATGTCCAAGCGCCTAAAATGTTAACCCTTGTCTTGACTTAAGTTTGATAACCTAACCCGCTGACCCTTCGTATGCTGTAAGTTGATTCCAATGACGAACGGAGTCAACAGTGAAAAACATCGGTCTGTGTTGGTGATGTACTGGCATCAGGAATTGAAATGGATTCCCACCCTCGAATTTTGAAAAGATGACACATCTTGACAATCATAAACTTAGAGATTTTTCATATGTGTGTCTTTTGGTATTGAACATGTTAGAATTAGACTTGTGCTTCTCAGAAATGGACCTCCTTTGATCGGTATTCGGAAGTGCACGGTAGTAGAAACATATAACGCTCGTGATTAGTTCGGATTGCAAACAAAAATCTACGTAAAGCAATTCCCCTAAGATTGTTTCTTTCATGTATTTAGTTACTTCTTATTAAAGTGCATCTAGACATTTTTATTGGTGGTAGGCAACAACAGCATGCGGGTTGTACCACATTGATTCACGACAGTATCTTTGTAATCAAAATCTGTCCCTAATTAATTCGCGTGAACATCTTTATTATCAATGTTGACTACGCAAAACATGTGTTACAAATCAACTGTTTCATCTGGTAATCTAGTTTCATCAGTTGCTAGGTTGCAGTAGGTACAATATGGGTTTTGCATGACCCAAAAGTAATAAATTATCAAAATCATAGTTCCTAAACATTCATTTAACATTATATATTTTGTCATTTTCCACATAAAATCGACAGCATCGGATATTATGACAGAAAGACCACGACCAATTCTATTGGTATTGGTGGCTCTTACAAAGTCTCAGTCTAACCAAAAAGGTTGTTCATGCTATTGACAGGGTTGAGATATATTTAAGATTAACGCGTGTCTAATTGATCTATTAAAAATTCACAAATTGCTTCAAGTCTAGGCTAAATTAAGATCATCAAGTTGAATTTTTGCATGCCTATAGATGTCTAAGTAGAGATAATCAATCTGACTTTTGCAACCTGTCATATCCATTAACACCTTCCGCTAATTATTATTTCAGAACATAAATGGGTGAATTAAAGTCAAACTATCACTGAAAATATGTGAATAGCGGTGCTCCTGCTACAATTATTATTGATAATTGTAAATGTCACATCACTTACTTTCATTTAGGCGGCTTGAGTTAGTAGTCATTGTAGCACTCATTCATGTAGCACTCAGATGCGGCGAAATACAAACCGGTGTGTGTCTATTTCAGCATAAAACAAGTCTAGTTGCTTATAAAAATTAATTATGTTTTCACTTCTACGTTTCAATGACAAAAATAGAACGCTAACTCATGGAATTTACGGTCGCCAACCAATTTACCGCTGTAATTTTAACGGGCGCAACCATCTGCGAACAGCTGTAAAACACGTGGGTTATCATTTTAAAAATGAATTAAAGCTGCTCGGAGTCCCGAACAATTCGTGCCCACGTCGGGATAGGCGGTTTCAACACGATGACCCTTCTAGCCTAACCATAGAGTGTATACTCACATGCATAGACATCGGATTACTTTATTAGGATAATAATGTTATAATAATTCTTTAATCAAATAATATAGTCCTAATAATGTCTGTCTCATATGCTATATACTCACTCCATGGCGGCAATTGCCGTAACCCAAAATGAGTGAAACATCACAGCACCAACAACACAAGAAAAAATATGCATGGAAAAAGGCATAATCGGTCGGCCAAATAAAAATCTGGCACCGGTCAACAGGTACTTGTGATTACAAAATTATAAAACACGAGAGGAGGTCAACATCGATATTTGTCGCTTAAGATATTGTGTATTCACTTGACTAAAAATCTGACGTTGGCAATGTAGGAAAGCAGACATGTAGAGTGACATCCTTGATATCAATGCCTTCCACGATTAAGCATTGCCATCACAGGCAGTTGTTGAAATATAACTCCAAATAAGCAATACCTAATGTCATCGTTTATATGTAACACTTGACTCAATCATGCATAATGGTAAGTGTCAAACCAGAATCAACATCTCACACAACTTCATATACAATTTGTTGAGATGTATCAACATCGATCAACATTAGCACCAACGTATGGAGCTGAAATAATCATCAACAAAACCTTGGCTTCCTTTGTAGCTCTAATCAGGAACACAATGGTGAAAATTCGCAATTCCATGGTCCCTTGGTTGGCTCCTTTTTGTTTAATTCCAACAACTATAACAGGCTCTTGTAACCTCATAAGAAATAACAGCGCAATATTTAAATATTCGGAACACGTGGGTATAATTTCTCAATCATTGTAACTTCCATGTCGTTATTTTTGCATAGAACATCCCACAAGGCATCTATCGTCATTGCTAATAGCTTTAAAAATCCCTGTACATCACAGAAAAAAGGGATCACTTCGAAAGCTCTTGCCATGAGACGTTCTAAAACAATGTCGGATGTAACGCGTGCGGATGACTTATTGAATTTACGGTATACCTAGTGAGATTAGTCTCGCCCCAATTACAGACAGGCCATTAAAAGTCATAACAGATGTCTTCCACGTAACCACAGTGAAAAAAGCTAGCACAAGTAATTGAGAAATGGACACAGACATGGTCAAATGACAAACATGATAAATTGGCACAAAAACTATTGCATAAATCGTGAGATTAAGACATTGCAAATTCTCAGAATGAAAGGCAGAATAATATGCGACAAGGAAAACCTTTCTTCTATCAACATCGATATCACTAAATTGCCATTCGCAGCTTTTGGAATTTTGTTCGAGACATTTCTTACATGAGAGTTTCCTAATGAAATATTGAAAATATTAATTATAATGTGATAAACAATTCCAAACTAACCAAAAAAGTTGGAGAACAGTTTATTCCACTGACACTTTTTATGACAAAAACTGGGAAATGCGGAAAAGTTCATCTGATTGTCACCGTAGTAAAATCAATCCGTGTTTTGTAACACATATTGTAAGAAAGGAATAAAAGATGATGAAACTGGATTAATATGGTCATGACTCCATGACCTCTATGTACATAACCTTCGCTCTTGCTTTATCCTACTTTATCACTCTACATCCAATGAGTGTGTTTGCAAAGTTGGAGCTCAATCGGTTAGGGTCTCTGGTTGTGGGGGACTGTAAAGGGGTCCCGAACATGAATTCCCCTAAAATAGGCCTTTATAATCAGTCACAAGTATTTTATGAGACAGAGATGGAACCTGACTCAGTCATACTTTATCAATCTACATCTAATGAGTGTGTTTGCAAAGTTGGAGCTCAATCGGTTAGGGTCTCTGGTTGTGGGGGACTGTAAAGGGGTCCCGAACATGAATTCCCTTGCATTTATTTTTCGTCAAGCATGAGATGGAAAGTGCAGGTGTTTTCCACAATTTGGAGGGATATCTTGCTATTGTAGGGGGATTCATGGATTCTTTGAATTGTGGATTGGCCTCTTCCTCGCTCATTCATCGGTTGTCAGTGTTTTTCTATCGGAGTGTAATGCTCCCTTCCGGTGTCATGGGAAGAATGGTACAATCACTGACTTCCTTACCCCGCTTCGCTGCTCTTGTACATGGCCAGCGAAGAAGGAACGATCGACCGGCCAGATGGGTCACGAAGGCCTATATGTCGCTAGAGCGCAAGTCATGACTGCGGCGCACCAAATATGCAGCAAACAATGTAGATCAATGTATATATATACAGTACTCCAATGGAAGAAAATTGGCATATTACCCAACGCATATGAATATCTCATTGAATATAACGCACATAGATATACATGCATAGGGCCTATCCCAGCTGCATATCTATCAATATATGAGGCGTGTTCAAATGAAACCCGTTCGCTATACTGTATTTGTAGAATAGTAAGCAGACAAAGTAAAAGAACAATCAATTAGTAACAACTGTGTATTATTAACATAAAAGCAGAAGCAACAATCAAAAAAAGTCTCCGTTGACTTCCCGGCACTTGTCCCATTGCTTGGGTAGGCGTTGAATTCCGTCGGCAAAGAAGGATTTCGGCTGTCCTTTGAACCAATTTCTAACAGCTGTCTTCACTTCTTCGTCTGATCGGAATCGTTGTCCCTTGAGAAACTTCGTCAGGGGACCAAAAATGTGAAAATCACAAGGTGACAAGTCAGGACTGTATGCAGGGCGTTCCAAAATTTCCCAACGCTTCCTTGTCAATACGTCAGATGTCGCCTGCAAAACGTGCGGTCTTGCGTTGCCGTGAAGAAGAATGACACCTGAAGACAACATACCGGGTCGCTTGCTCTTTATCGCTTGGTGAAGCTTGTCCAAAGTCTGAATATACTGCTGCGAATTGATTGTTTCGTTGGGTTCAAGAAACTCGAGGAGCAGCGGGCCCTGAATATCGAAGAACACCGTGAGCATCACCTTCCCTGCAGATTGTTGCACTCGGAACTTCTTCGGCTTGGGTGAACTTGGATGCTTCCACTGCATGCTGCTCTGCTTCCCTTCCGGCTCGAAATGATGGCACCACATCTCGTCTCCAGCAACAATGATACGCAAGGAACTGCTCATTCTCGGTATTGAAGCGAGTCAGGTGTTCCAAACTGAGTGTTCTCCGTCTTTCCTTGTGGTCTTCAGTAAGCATTCGAGGCACCGATTGAGAGCAAACTTTGTGATACTGCAACTTTTCCTTCACGATGGTATGCATTGAGCCAATTGAGACATTGAAGTCATCTGCCAGATCTCGAATGCTTCGTCGATGATCGGCTCTGACTGCGGTATCGATGGTCTCAGTCAGACTTTCAGTCACCACTTTGTGCGCCTGTCCAGGGCGTGGCAAATCAGATGTTTCAGTTCGCCCCCCTCGAAACTTCCTTGACCACTCTGTCACTGTGGTCTTTGAAACAGCTCGATCTATGTATACTGATGCCATTCTGCGATGGATCTCTGCTGGCATGCATCCTTCTGCGGTCAGGAATTGAATAACCGCTCTCTGGTCTTCTTTGGAGGACTTTCTACCATGAACGACATTTCACTCGTCATTAACCGTGAACAGCAGATACACTTGATGAACAAACACATTGCCACGCTGTTATAGAGCACTGAATAGTACTCCACAGGTCTGCTTTGATTAATTGGTCATGCATGAACCCGCTAAGATAAGTCGAATGGGTCTCATTTGAATACGCCTTGTATATCTATCATATCTATATCAGCTGCAAACCCTACCACTAGCATCAGGTGCCCCTCAAAGCTTCGAGTAGGTCCCTTTATCAGTATTACATGTATGTTGGGTTTTCAGTATGGCAGTATGGAGGGTCCTTTCTTAAGTATAAGGAGCCCTGTGTTAGTCATTGCTATCGTATTGTCTAGAAAATTGGAAAAATTCTCGACGCTCTTTGAACTTTTGCTGACGAAGAATATTTTTGAAATGTGTGAATATGTGACGAAGGTCTAACAAAGTCCGTCGATAACAGCTAAAGTGAGTTTGATAGACTCCTTAATAAATATATTAAAGCAAGCCCGAGATCATTAATATAATGATTTTCGCCAAACGACAGTCACGATGGCAGGGCATTTTTCCAATTCATCGGTCCACCTGAGATGCCAAGAAGGAAGTTAATTTCCAGTCATCTGTAGCATGGATCTTCAGCACAATCCACGACCGACTTACCAGAATTGTTCCGTCTGCAATTCTATGAGCTCATAGATTACTGTCTCCTTGAACTAGATTGCCGTCTCAATTATGCTTAATAGGTCTTAATAGACCTTAATTGGGTCTTAATAGAAATTGAGAAATTATGTACTCTTATCATCTTGCAACGGCTCAAACGAATGGGAGCCATCTGAAGCACCCATGAAATTATATGAAAAGGATATTGATTTTGAGAATTTTACACACGAGCTAGCAATATTTGGAGAGTAGGTTCGAAGCATGATTACGAATGTGAAGAAGGTTACATCTATGAGCACGATATTATGTCTCTTCGCCGAAAACGAAATTACGAAATCATAAAGACAATATTACCTAACATTCACACGATCCTTCACATTTACTTGCTTGCACCACTTACTACTGCATCAGTTGAAAGAACGTTTTCAGCTCAGCGAAAACTAAAAACGTAGCCTATATGAGAAGCCGAATGTCACAGAAAAGATACAACAATCTATTTCTACAAAACATCCATAAACAAAAAACCGACAATCTCAACTCAACAGACATCATGAAACAATTCATTCAAAACCAACCACGACAACTAAATTTTTGGGAAGATTTTGATTGGTCCATGAATTATTTTTAATCGTATCATCAACTTCCGTAACATTTTGCTTTATTTGAGCATGGCTCAGCGTCGAGGTCGGAATCTACATGTTTGATAAATGAAATCTTAATAGTTTTCAAGAAAAAGTCTAATAGATTTAAATGTACGGAATATTTGACTGGCTGCACCTGGCATACTTGAATATACGTAGAAACTTTCCGATTATTTTTTTATTAATACATAAATTTGAAGTTGAATGGAAATGCCTGGAGAATTCTGCCGTTTCTTAGAGCTTATTCAACTAATAGTCGCTTGATATGGCACATGGCATACATGTATTTGCGCACACCTACACTTCAATTTCAATGTCAGCAGCATTTTAGAATATATTCCATAGTTAAACTATGTTCGAAAAACTCAGGCATAAAACGTGCCCTTCTGATTTGGCGCCCCTGACCTTTTCATCGTCTTCCGCCGTCCCTTATGTCACCGTTTGAAATTTTTGAGGCTACCAGTTTGCGGACACGCTCTTGGACGACTTTGAATGCCTTTAGTCGAGTAGAAGATGTCCTGTCACGCATAAGAAGGCTCAAATGGACTTGAGCAGATCACGTCAGTCGCTAATCTGACGACAGGTGGACGAAGCGTTTGACGGAATAGACCACTTACGGCCGCCGGAGGCTACGCGGATGTCCGAGAAGAAGATCGAGACAGGAACTCAATGAATTCTTCGGTAACGCGAACTGGGCTACCACCACTCGATGTAGAGAAAAATGGAGGTCACTTGTAAGGAAGACGCTTGGCTTTGGATTAGAGATGTCAAGCTGGGATTTGAATTAGCCTCATTATTCTTGCGGGCAGGCTAGGTTGCTGTCTTCGCTAGCAGAGACAACAAAGCGGAAAGTTAGTCGCTGACATGAGCAGCGCGGGAAGACGACCGCACAACAGCTTGCCTAAGTGGCGAATGATGTTCTAATTGATTGAAGTATTCATGATGAGGACTGACTGATGACGCTCTCAAATCCATTGGTTTACCAACATAATACTGTTGAAACAATCAAGGTCATACGAGAGAATGAATCAGCACCGATTCGACATCAACCATCGAAAGAAAGAAGAAGAGGGTCCTGATCACTGCAATGAATACGAACATTTATCACAATCAGGAAACATGAAAGGAACGATGGTTAACTAAATTGACGGAAACGATCAAGAAAGGGAGAAAGAACTAAAACACGTTCTAAAACACTAGATCAACGTGTGACATATTGACCGCTAAAGATTCACATGCAGTTGGGATAGGCCCTATACATGTATATCTATGTGCGTTATATTCATTGACATATTCATGTGTCGGGTAATATGCCCATTCTCTTCCATTCGAGTATATATACATTGATCTACATGTTGCATATTTGGTGCGCCGCAGTCGTTCGAAGGCAACATCTGACGTATTGACAAGGAAGCGTTGGGAAATTTTGGAACGCCCTGCATACAGTCCTGACTTGTCACCTTGTGATTTTCACATTTTTGGTCCCCTGACGAAGTTTCTCAAGGGACAACGATTCCGATCAGACGAAGAAGTGAAGACAGCTGTTAGAAATTGGTTCAAAGGACAGCCGAAATCCTTCTTTGCCGACGGAATTCAACGCCTACCCAAGCAATGGGACAAGTGCCGGGAAGTCAACGGAGACTTTTTTTGATTGTTGCTTCTGCTTTTATGTTAATAATACACAGTTGTTACTAATTGATTGTTCTTTTACTTTGTCTGCTTACTATTCTACAAATACAGTATAGCGAACGGGTTTCATTTGAACACGCCTCATATATTGATAGATATGCAGCTGGGATAGGCCCTATGCATGTATATCTATGTGCGTTATATTCAATGAGATATTCATATGCGTTGGGTAATATGCCAATTTTCTTCCATTGGAGTACTGTATATATATACATTGATCTACATTGTTTGCTGCATATTTGGTGCGCCGCAGTCATGACTTGCGCTCTAGCGACATATAGGCCTTCGTGACCCATCTGGCCGGTCGATCGTTCCTTCTTCGCTGGCCATGTACAAGAGCAGCGAAGCGGGGTAAGGAAGTCAGTGATTGTACCATTCTTCCCATGACACCGGAAGGGAGCATTACACTCCGATAGAAAAACACTGACAACCGATGAATGAGCGAGGAAGAGGACAATCCACAATTCAAAAAATCCATAAATCCACCTACAGTAGCAAGATATCCCTCCAAATTGTGGAAAACACCTGCACTTTCCATCTCATGCTTGACGAAAAATAAATGCAAGGGAATTCATGTTCGGGACCCCTTTACAGTCCCCCACAACCAGAGACCCTAACCGATTGAGCTCCAACTTTGCAAACACACTCATTAGATGTAGAGTGATAAAGTATGACTGACTCAGGTTCCATCTCTGTCTCATAAAATACTTGTGACTGATTATAAAGGCCTATTTTAGGGGAATTCATGTTCGGGACCCCTTTACAGTCCCCCACAACCAGAGACCCTGACCGATTGAGCTCCAACTTTGCAAACACACTCATTAGATGTAGAGTGATAAAGTATGACTGACTCAGGTTCCATCTCTGTCTCATAAAATACTTGTGACTGATTATAATTCAGACATTTTGAAATTTATTGCTTTATTTGATCTTGCTGAAGTAATTATTTGACTGAATGACTAAAGACGTGCATGGTGAGTAGATAAAGCATCAAAGATAACCTGTACAGTTGATGAGTTCGTAAAAAGCAATATTAAAAAAGTTGTGACTGATTATATGTTTTTCAGTTTGACTGATTATATATTTTCCAGATTACCCGAAAACAACCTAATTCCAGCAAATTTCGAGACGTATGCAACTTTCTCGACACATTCCTCGACAGATTTCTCGACACTAAATTTCGACCAATCAGAAACATTTCGAAAAATTTAATATTTTATTTTTCTGTTTGCATATAACTTACGTACTTAAAACCACGTGTTTTTGCACATGAAAGCTTGAAACTACTTGAAAGCTTCATGCTTTCTTAATAAAATTTACAGAACGTCACTTGCCCCACCGGTTTCAATTATTGTCATATCGAGTACTATCGAATTCCTACACTATCTGTACTGATCATGATCGTACCTCTAGATGCATAATCATGATTTTAAAGGCTTATTTACTCGATAGTCTTTAAAAATCTCCGAGAGTGTACGTACTCTCTGGAAAATTCCTGTACTGATATTTATTGGTCTGTACATCTAATTTTTGCACATCTCATCATCATATCCTCTTTTATCTGTTAGTGATGTTCAAATAAGTGATGTACGGACCTCTCACCACGTATATAACATTGTTGATCATCATTCGAGACAACTAAATATGTCCGTCTCTACATTGAAATAACATTGTGGACAATCTGTATACTACTGTGTATATATCTTTATTTTTGCACATTTTGGTGAATATTATCTTTTTTCAAGAAAATCGTAATGTTTTATCAAGAAAGCGGCATTGTCGGGCTGCTAATGAGATATGATATCGGTTCAATTGTCTGCCGACAGAATTTTAACTCGTGGTCAGATTTCAGTTGATCATAACGACGAGGCATTCCGTCGTCTGTGGACTTGCGGTTAATACAACAAACAGATGAAATTGTGATAATGGTATTCATACATGAGTAATGAATACATTATCCAGCGTCTGATCGCCACGGATCAATGAGTGTAATTGTCATTTTTGTCAGCACGACTTACTTGCTGACCGAAGTTACTTGCTCCGGTTCTTGTTTTCTCAGGTTTGAGTTGTCTTGTCGACTTCTGAACCATCTGATTCGGCACCCAACCATGCCATCCAAACATCGACCGTTGAAGGCGCTGGGCGCCGAAGGCCTGTCTGCCATACTTTTAACTTTAACTTGATTATATTGGCCTAAACTGAAAAGGGGAGTTTTAATTACCTTGTATAACTTTAATTGAAGTCGTCAGTAGAGCTGTGAAATTTGATTTTGCGTATCAGAATTGTTTTGTCAAAAACGTCGGCGTCCGGACCTTTACTCTCTTGGACAAGCCCAGCAGAGACCGTACCTTACATTATTCTGAAGAAACTAAGCAACTAACAAAATTCCTCAACTGAAAGAGGTAGCAAACAGAATTCTATCAATCCCTGGATCCAGCGCGGATTTAGACGATATTTAGTGAAACTGGAATAACAATTTTCCCTTAGCGTCGACGCATATATGCCCAGACCTAGAATGAGCCCTGGTGTATCTCCAATATCAGTAACGAGTACAACATCCGTTGAAATCTCTGTTGATTTCGGGAAATGAAGACCGTACAATATCTGGGGAGGTAGTGAAAAGGGTTCTCGATTACGAGAACGAGTAGGCCAACTATGCATATGTGCAAGTACCTACTTCGAACAAGTTCTGTAGAGATTTTTGTAATCAATGATTTGTTTCACGGATTTATTGATTGACTCATGCTACCAATGTCATCCTCAGTAAATAAAGAATTTATTATTATTAAGGATACTTCAAGGTTTTTTTATACAGACCGTTTCCTAAATCGTTGCACAGCACAAAAATTCCTGCGTGTTTTGTATAGACTATTCTCATCAAATTTAATCGCAAACTAATTACTAATTTCTAAATTGATTTACTTGGTCACCCGAGACACTTGGTTTAGAAAACAGTGTGGTTTGCTTAAATAAATGAAGTAATGAGTGTCTATTTGTTATTTTGAGATATCATGTTGTTGACCCTCTTATCACTCACTGTCGTGTCATCATTGATGAGCTGCTCCTGTCGATCCACTTGTCGGACGCAGGCGTCAGCATTCCTACGGCGCAAAGAAAATGTTTTTGTTTATTGTAAACTGGTGCAGATGAGAGAAGCCCTCCCCTGATCTGATATTAAAAATCTTATGATCTCAAGTAAGGGAAATGATGACTCAACCTATGACTGAGTATGGGAATGTTGCAAATTTGAAGCCTGCCATTGAAAAGATGGGTACCGTAATTTCCGGCCTATAAGGCGCGATTTTTTTTTACTCGAAAACAGCTAGTGCGCCTTGTCTATAGTCAAAATAGATTTTTAAGGTTCAGACACTGAAGCGAACAATGACGCTCCCACCTACAGCAATTGTTTATCTCCGACACATAAGACTCTGACTTCTCAGGATTTTCGGAGTGTTGTGTTGAGTGAGTCAAGAATACTGGCATGACTGATTTTGTTAGTTTTTTATATGCCCAGTTGTTCAACTGAACATTTAATGTTGGAATGTCTTCTGACCAAGCTATCATAAGGATCACAATCTGATGCAATTTTTCAGATAGACCTATTAAATCAAATTGTCTACTTAAAAGAAGTTGCTTTTTCTTAACTGCCGGTAGTACCAGGATTTATAACAAACATTATTTCCTACTGGTTGCGATAATGTCTGTAACTACATATGTGCGCCTTATCCACGAAGCGCGCCTTATCTGTTGTCAAAATACGAAATTACCTAAAAATCGGCTTGTGCGCCTTATAGACCGGAAATTTCGGTACATATTCTCGGAGCTGATTAGACAAGCATTCCTTTAAATCCAAACTTGAAAACTCCAGCATTGATGCAACAAAATATATTTTTAAAAGTTGTCTGTTGTTGACCGCAGAAAACATTGCTTCATCCAACAAATAGCGCAAAATCAGGTAAAAGTGTGAGCTGAATGAAATTGTGACAAATGTTGTCGAAATTCGAAAAAATGAGAGCTGATCAAAGGCGCGATTCAGTGGTGATAATCTCAATTTTCTATAATGTGAAACCTCGTCTGTAGGCATCGGTGAAGATAAAGGCTCTTGCAATCATACACATGTCAACAGAGTCACGAGTGGTGTTTCCATTACTTTCGAGTAGGCCACATTTGAGATAGTGCTAACATTCGTGTACTTTGAGAGAACGAACAGGTAACCTATACGTTTGGTAACATATGAAAGAACTGGAGTACAACTAGTAAACGCTTCTCTAGTTACAGAACAAATTCTACAAACGCCTGCTGATGATATACGTCCACTTGCTTGAGCTTTTCATAAATCGAAATGCGATGATACAGCAGCTGAGAAGATTATCATTACAATGTAATCTGGGAGTATAACATGCAGATCTATCATCAAATGAGCAATTTTAGAAGGCTCATCGTATTCCTTTCAAGCACATTCCCTTTAAACGCATGCAATTTCGTCTACTTTCCGTTATCACCCAAAGTTACATTTACTCGTTATTATATTTTACTAGACACGTGGCATGCAGCAATGCCAATTACATGCAACAGCAGACAAACTATACTCACACGAAGTGAACAGTGAATTTGACGAAAAATACTACAGCGAATTATGAAATAACTTCAGAAACACAATTCTTCGAAGTATGGGTTGAAAAAGTCAACTGTTTTCAATTCAACTGCTTTCATGAGAGTTCTTAGGAAATATGTTCTCTCTTAGGAATTATCTAACGACAAGGTTTCACAGTCGCAAGCACTTTTGCGTGTCTGATCCGTTTAATGGGTAGCCAAAAGTGAATAGCAGAAAGACGATGAGTCAACAATACCATGAAGGTCCAACATTGTACGAGCGTATGTATCAAATATTGTTTTACATACAAATCTCAAAACAGAAAACATCTTATCTATTTGCATCTACAAAATAAAATAAAGTACAAAAGCTGCGATGCATGGCTTGTGAGGACGTGTCCAGAAGACTTTCGTTGGTTAGGCAAATAAACACCGCACAAGTGTAAACGTGCGATTCAACAATTGAAAATGCATATATAATTGATGTATATATTGATATTCCTATATCTCTTATTCCATATGATGGGCTGCGACACATATCCTTAGTTAAATTTAGAACAAAACTAAAGGAACTTCTCAATTCTCTGAAATGTAGGTCTAGAAGTAGGAATGTAGGTCTACACCGAGGCCTGCATGTAGGCTGTGTTATAGGCCCATTTTTTTAGACAACCAATACAATCACTGTAGAAGTATCATTGACAACATTTTTGATGCTAGGATTCTTGCCTGGATTCGGTTGGGTTAAGATCTCAGCGCAAATTCCTCTTGGGATTGTGCTGGACTACCATGTCCACAGACAACCCTGCTGATTCAGCCTCTCGCTCAAATATTTGTGAAAGAATATAATGGAACACTTCATGGGAATTCATGTTTGGACTCTTTCATTGCCCTCACAACCAGAGACTCTGACCATTTCACCTCCAACTTTGCATGACTGTTCACCATTATCTCATGAAGTGGTTGTGACTGGTTGTATTTTAGTGTCTTCTAATTCTAATCTTTCATTTAACACTGCAGCAGTAAATAGGTCGACTACATGACAGAATGAGTTGAATTTTATACTGCCATTGGAAAAGGCATCCAAAACTTGACGTGATGACATGTTCTGAACGTAAAAGGAAATACTGAGTTATGGCTTTTTGCATATTTTCCTAATTGCGTACAATTAGATTTGACTCACCAGTCACGCTGCATTTCAATATTATTTTAGATAAAGCATGAGTTCTTTGTCAACTTGACACAGCAACTATTTACATTGATAGATTAGAGAATGAGCAACAGCAAGGGAAAGATATCATATAAGTATCTGTCACTTTAGCACGCATGGAAATAAAATATTTGCGAAAATTTAAATGAGCAAAACGGCTTTATAATAAATATGTATAGAATTTAAACAAACACAGTGTAAATCTGACATCACTTACAAAGTGCGCTTTTTTCGTTGGAAAGGAAGTGAAACAGCAAGCAGCTTTCCTACATGTGCACATTTACTCCCAAATCAATGTAGTTTATCTTCACATTGCCTTTGGGCTCCATGTTCTGATGTTCTCGATTTTATTGTCCAACACAATAAACTCGGATCTTTTGTTAATCTTTTTGTTTGTCAAATTAAGAGCAAAATAATTGACATGATTCCTTAAAAATATAATTGTGGCAATCCATGGATCAAGCTGATGGGGAAACAAACTTTCCAGAAATAAATTTTTACCATTTTGATGCAAAGTGGAGCAGAGACCACGTTAAATATATATAATTTTTTCATAGTATTCACTAAATGAGATCAGTCGGTTGATGAGGCCTCTTTTTTGTACAAGATTGATTCTGCAGACAATGTTGCAGATGTTTTGACATATTTGCGGTCAATGCAACCCTTCAGTACATCCGTACTCCCATCTTTTTAAAAAAAATGATATATCCCTTCTTTTTAGTGTTTTTTCAATGTACAGAGGAGAATAGTTCACCAGACTAGCTAAAAAATCTGGCTATATCTGCCCAAACTATGCTATTATTGATGTGCACTTCCGAACTCAACAACAGAACCATTGTTTTGGAGAAATATGCAAAAAGATTACATCTTGATGGTGCAGAGACAGGATTTAAATACAAAATTTTCGATTTCAAGTCATGATTAAGACCATTTATCATGCTCAGATTGCAAAACGAGCTACATATTCGGTTTCTATGCCTAATGATACATAATATAACGTCATAAACTCAAAAAAATTTGGACGATCTTGTCGACCCTCATCCATATTTCTCGTTTATTCTAGTATGCCCGACAACCCTATTTTCTTGGTTGAAAATCGGAGATATATATAATCTTCGATATATATTATTTTATGAATTTCTTCTGATGACACATTCGGTGAAAAAATGTTATAGGAGCATGAACATTGGTAGAGAATGCGATGTTCCACAAAATTTCATCGTCCAATTTTGCCAAATAAAGTGGCAATCCGCGATTTTTGCCTGTAGGAAAAATGTCAAATTTTTAGAACAAGTGATGTTTCATGAGCTCCAATCATCATCCCAATGTATTTTAGTGCATTTCCAAGGTTGACCCGAAGTTTTGGCACCTCTCGAGTTGATCTTCATACTCAACTCCGCATTTGAAAAATTCGACTTTTTTAGTGGAGCTGAGACAGGATATATATATAGATAGATATGTGCGCTCCTGCCCCACCGAATTGTACTTTCCTGCCCCACTTGTACACTCCTGCCCCACGGACGAATATGAAATGTACGCCCCTGCCCCACAACTGTACGCTCCTGCCCCCATGTGCACCCCTGCCCCACTCTCCTGCCCCACGTATGAGCTTTTGCGGAATATGATTGTGCATTGATATGTACTGTTGTGAAAGAATTGCTATGGATGTCAACACCTCGAAATGCCTAGTCCGACGATTGCTGTAGGCCCTGGTCCCTTCAATTTTCGTATTTAGAGTTAGCTTTTGCGGAATATACATGTGCTGTGATATGTACTGATATGAATGAAGATATATGACAGTCAGAGCACCTCCAAATGCCTGGTCCGACGATTGCTGTAGGCCCTCAATTTTCGTATTTAGAGTTAGCTTTTGCGGAATATGATTGTGCATTGATATGTACTGATGTGAAAGAAGTGCTATGGCTGTCAGAGCACCTCCAAATGCCTGGTCCGACGATTGCTGTAGGCCCTCAATTTTCGTATTTAGAGTTAGCTTTTGCGGAATATGATTGTGCTGTGATATGTACTGATATGAATGATTAAGATATATGACAGTCAGAGCACCTCCAAATGCCTGGTCCGACGATTGCTGTAGGCCCTGGTCCCTTCATGTACAAGTGGGGCAGGAGAGTACAATTCTCGGTGGGGCAGGAGCGCACATTTCTTATTTATATATATATTTGATATATATATATAGATATATATATATAGAAGATACCTCTATCAAAAAAAGTGTCGATCGATGTTGAAACGACTCAAAAACATGCCCAGCAGCCCCCCAATCATAAAACATACTTCATTCTATCCTATTCCACCTCCCTGGCCCCTCTCGACACTTTTTACCTATCCTCGACACATTCGACAAATCCCAAGATTCACTCACTCCTAAGTCTCAGACATCTAACATACCTCTATCAAAAAAGTGTCGATCGATGTTGAAACGACTCAACTGCATGCCCAGAAGCCCCCCAATCATAAAACATACCTCCTTCTATGCTGTTCCACCTCCCAGGCCCCTCTCGACACTTTTTTATTGTGAGTGAATCTTGGGATTTGTCGAATGTGTCGAGGATAGGTAAAAAAAGTGTCGAGAGGGGCCTGAGAGGTGGAACAGCATAGAATGAGGTATGTTTTATGATTGGGGGCTGCTGGGCATGTTTTTGAGTCGTTTCAACATACATCAATGACACGTAGGACTGAGCTGCTATCTATGCGTCCTTTTCGAATTATTAAGTTTCGGGCTGACTTTGTTTAGTCAAGTCATGTGAGAGGAAATGCATGTAATTATGCTTAATTAATGATGATCCCGTTCAAGTTGGGTAATCAGAAAATTTCCTATGTAGCGGCGAGGAAATTTCTATGCAGAAACAGGGATTTTGCTTACCTCTGAATCTGTAGCTTTCGAGGTGATGATGTGACGAGCCGGCTGCGTGAAATCGTCTGTTGATATCCACTTGGAGTTCAATTCTCCTCTCTCTTTACATTCAGGGAGCCTGGTAGATGCGATATCACTGATATCATTGATGGCAGGCCACGTCGAGTAGCAAGACGATAGCATCATGAGTCAGGAATGTATGTGGCATATCATTAAATGCATTGTTCCATTCGAATTAACCCACATATTGCCAAGGTATATGCAAAATTGAAGGGTTATTTGAAAACATTTTCAATCACAGTTTGACATTGCTCTACGAATCATGTTGACATTATCCCAATTCCCGTATTGTTTCATTACTAGGAGAATCTGGTTTTCCCCTACATGGGCATGTCAGTGGACAACGAAGTAACTGATTTTTGCTTTTCATGAAATTGTGTCTACTAGACAGTATGTCATTTGTATGAGTCACGCCTTGTATTTGCATCTTTTTCAGTGTATAATATACCTGTG
Source organism: Prostheceraeus crozeri (assembly GCA_907163375.1). Classification (NCBI taxonomy): domain Eukaryota; kingdom Metazoa; phylum Platyhelminthes; order Polycladida; family Euryleptidae; genus Prostheceraeus; species Prostheceraeus crozeri. The sequence continues at coordinate 27,800 of CAJQUW010009933.1, forward strand.
ATTTTCTACCGACTATAATCTCGTGTTTTAATTATTATGTACGCTTGTCTCCTATATGTGCCAATTTTCACGGTCATCGTGGAGCGCGGTCGATGCTATTCTCCGCAGCCCCATCAAGAAACTTAATCCCGGCAGCAAACACAGCAACGGCTTCTCATCACGTCTAAATGCAAAATTATAAATTTATTATAAATCTATATATGTATTATTATATTAATCTATTATAAATTTTATTATGGTTTAGTTCGGAATGATTTTTCATTGTGTGGCCCTATTGTGCTCGCTGTTATCATCCAATTGATGCATGTATATCATCATGTGATTTATTGTAATAAAAATTATTATTGTAATAAAAAGAATCATTCACCATTGGGAGTGATGCAATCAATATCACGTTCATCCCCTGATAAACTTCGGGTAGGATAGATCACTTGAACGATCACTGGTAACAATTAGATCAAGCTTAATCCTCAGTATACAGTGTTGAAGAATGTGTTGTATGATTGCCTATGGAATGGTTGAAAATTCTTCCCTTTTAAAACTCTTCACTTTGCTCATGGTGCCGAAGCCTTGTTATGTACAATGTTGCATCTTACCGACTGCTAACGACGAGTAGCTGCAAAATAGCAAGCAGGATAATTTAGGTGATGCCCATAGACATCGAACAACAACAACTAGGTCTAGATCGAACAGCTCCTATCTGCTTCATTAAAATTCGTGGCAAGGTCATTTGGTCGACCAAGAGAGGCTTTAAAAAAGAATTTTGTTTTAAATCATTAAATTAAGTGTTTTAATTAAATCATTAAATTAAGTGTCCGCCAACTCAAGTTTTCGTCAGTTCTTGGAACTGCGATTTAACCAATTCATCAAAATAATTCACAAGATATTGATTATGTATAATTAAATCGGACACCAGTGGTTTTTGTGTTCTGTCTTGCTCGCATAATTGCAAAGTTTCTTTTAGGCGCAACTTTCCTCCGAATATTACGTGACTGACTTGGCTACTGCAATCAGGCATATAACAAGATATCGGAGTATACAGATTGCTGAGCCAGTATTTCTTGCTTAAACTTTGCTTTTTCTCGCTTCGTTCCTTCTGGTTTTTCTTAGAAATTTAATGATATTTCATGCGAATCAAACTCATTTTCTAGATAAAAGCCGCTAGAACGCCTCACACTAGACAGGAGGTTCGCTGTTCCTGGCTGATAGAGTAGCTTTATAGCATGCAAGTACGGTAAACAAATTTTTAAATGGACCAGAGGTAACGAGAATACTATTGAAAAAATATATGCTGAATAAAATGAAATGAATTCAGGATTGCCACCCAAATCAAAAATCTAGAACCGGGAAATATTCCGCTATCACCCTGGATTTCCCGAAGCCACACTAAATTATGGCCAGTGCTACAAACAATAATCGCAGGCTTTTATGTAATTGTGCATGTACAATTCAGAGCATTGCTACTTAGTTCGTGAACTTAATGAAAAAATTGAGAACGAAATACTTATATAAAATAAAATAGATACTAATGATGCCAATTCATGATAGAGAGATGGCTTTCATCTCAATGGTCAACCAAAATACCAAGCTGATTGTGCAATATTATTTCTATTTTAGGCCCATTATATACGTGTATTTTTTTGAAATGACTTATATTAAGGCTATGCGCTAGGCTCACCTTCTCGCACCGATAAACCGTTCGGTGCACTAAAAATTGTAAAACGTTACACCAAAGCATGTGTTAAAGTGCAACCGAAATGTAATTGTAATGTAATGTATGTGTAGACCCTACCTGGCACCCAAAACATCATTGAAGAGTTTCTCAAGCAAAACTAAGCACTCTCTCTCTCTCTCTCTTTCTGTCTCAGATGCTACGATGACAGTCGGGCGGAACTCTGGACCCACGGATGCTACGATACATCTTAGCAAGATGGGCAAGTGCATCGTACGGAGCACCGGTATTTATTAACGGAGTACTCACTATGAAATTCCGAATTTCTGAAGTCGCGGGTATTGAGATTTCGTGGTCTAAAATCGTCTATCATGAACTTGAATTATATAAAATATGTCTACTTCTAAGTTCAGCTATAGTTTTGCTATACGTATCATAAATATACGATAAATGCAAGAAATATGTCATTACTGTAGTTGAACACTGAAGGTATTTAATTGCTTGGAAAATCAAGCGTTAGATGAACTAGAGCAGCTTGGTTCTCTTCACTTTCTAAATACACCACATAAAAGCTATCGAACTCCCCATCCAATTACTAGGTAAAACTATCAGGTTCGACTATCTCTAATTTTGTGCGACTGTCCTTCAGCTTGCTTTAAGTTGAATTTAAACCGCAGTAAATTAGTCTGTGATTCTAGTCAATTTCTGACTCAATTTTACATGAAAATTTTCAGTTTTTACTGAACCTAGCATAAGCTTGAGTCTGCTAAGTCAAAAATGCCTAAAACACAAGGGTCAACTTAACAGACATACCGGTAGTCGTTTGTGAAGATGATTTTGACTGGGTTTGCTGTTTCTGAAAATGATTGGAGCAAGAAATGATTCAAATATCAGAACTTTTAATACATTTCATGTCCATATAAATATAATAATACTATGTCTCACAATGCAAGCATTAAAATATGAAATAAGATTTCACGGAATTAAGCCTACATCATCAAAGCGCATTTTCAATGTGCATATGTAAGTATCTCACCCAAGTCTGTATTAACTGAATGCGATTAATCAATAAATTGATATAATATTGTTAGGTTGTCTAGACTAGCCTACGCTACATCTAGATTATTGAACATGGCGTATAGGCATTTTATAACTTTGTCAGTAAATGGGACTTACATGTGTTGCTTTAGATTTGAATTTGATTAAAAATCATACCTATTCTACTTTTGCTGTGTTGCATATGGAGGTCAGTGTATTAAAAAAACTCCACTCCGGTGATACAGGAGTTGACATGCAAATGCTGACTCCGGATCTACACAGCGACAAGCGGGTAATTAATCCAGACACACATGTATATGATAGTGATAAGTCGCAAGAATAGAATTTTCTGTGGTACTTTGTTTTCGCTTACTTGGACATCAGTGCAGCAAATAGCCGTTGTTAAGATACGATTTAAGCTTGCGTTTGTCTTTCAAAAGCAAGGTGCTGTATAAATGTTTAAAGACCAACTTATACTTTCAAATTTCTGTAAAACACTGAACACATCTACAACAAAATCACGGAATGTCATATATTGACAACATATATGACCACTACAAATGAAACCTCAAGATTTGAAATTGGTCATGAAAGCATTGATGACACATGTATACACATGTTTTGATGATAGCTAAGTCTGTCAGCTTTTGCATCTTCCAAAATCTCTGTTACACTGAGACTGGAGATTCGAACTCCAGATGCAGGAAGACCGACATTATGCTGATAGATGGCAATTGATTATCTCATATAACCCTAATTGTTGGAATAGTGCGCCAAGGAGTGCTAAGATTTTGAAGAATTCTTTGTTTTCTCAGGAGAATTTAGGTCTAAATCAAATATTTTAGATAAAATAAAATTGAAAAAAAATTTTAAATAAAGTCGTAGGGAATGATAATGTGGTAACTGGGGCCCCAGCGTCGTTTTTTAGGATTTTATTGTAGCTACTTCCTGGCTTACTGTTCACTCTTGTTATTATCTGTCCAACAAAATGTGGAGTGGGCCTCCGATTATAAATTTGCAAAGGAATAATGCGAGAATGTTGTTGAAAACAAATCCTATCTGTAACTCGCGCTTTAGGTTGAGTATGCACCTATTTGGGCTTTTCGAAATGGCAGTCGCCACCCTGACTGGAATCTTTACATCAAGCGCGCCTGCACCAAATTCTATTTATAGATTCTACTCAATAAAAATCCGCATGATGAGTTTAATGCGCGCCGTAACCGAACACAGTAATTTAACTTAAACGAGTACGTTTTCATCCTTTCATTCGCAATATTTTTTGCGTTATATTTGCACGATCGAATAGGATACAGGCCATATTTCCAGGGTACCAATGTCCTTCCGCCTCCTTGTGGTGGTACCCGCCCCGTTCCTCGGATCGGGTCGAAATGGGGGACACTTTCCCGAGTGGCCGTCTGTTGGCGCGCTGCCTCCTTCGGGTTTTTGCCACTCTATTTCTCCGTTGGTCGTGGAGAAATAGTTGTCTTCTTCTGTATATATCTTTACGGCCACTTTCTTTCATCTCCTCTCCCTCGTCTACTCATTCTTCTCCTGCTCCTCATGGCACGAATCCATCCCAATCCTGGTCCTTCACCTCGCCACCCTCCTAGGTACCCATGCGGAGTCTGTCAAAGAAGCGTTGGCTACACCGGCCGTTCTGCTCAGTGCTCGGCATGTAAACTTTGGATTCATCTTCGCTGTTCCTCTCTTACCTCTCGCGCCTTCAACGCCCTCCCCAGGCGTCACCAATGGGTCTGTCCCACCTGCTCTCCTACACACTTTCGTTTTCCTTCTCCATCCCCAACTGTTTCTACCTCAGACCGCTCTTCCTCCCTCTCCCTCGCCCAATCCTCGGCCCCTTTGGCCTCTTCCCTGCAACCCCGCGTTGTCCTCTCTCGCCTCCCCTCTCCTCCCAACCGCTCGTCCTCAGTCGCCGCTGGCCGGCCTCCTCCCTCCCGTCGCCCCGCACCCCCTGTGCCTGTCTCCACCCCCTCGGCTGCCTCTCTCTCGTCCCTGCAGCCTCGTGTCGTCCTCTCCCGTCTCCACCTTCCGCCCACTCCTTCCCCGCCCGCTCCCAGCCCTGCCGCCGCGACTGCTGTTCTTTCTTCCATGCAGCCTCGTGTTGTTTTGTCCCGTCTCCACCTTCCGTCCTCTCCTTCCCCGCCCGCTCCGAGCCCTATCCCCGTGACTGCTGCTCCCTCTTCCATGCAGCCTCGGGTTGTTCTGTCCCGTCTCCCTGCGTCTGCCCTCCCCCCTGTCTCCTCCTCTGTCTTGCCTCCCCCACCTCCTCCTCCCGCTCCTTACCCTTCCTCAGCCTTTTCTTTGCCATGTCCTCCCTCGCCCAGCCCACCTTCACCCGTAAGACCCCTCCGTCCTATTCGCTCTTCCCCCCGATCTTCAACCAACGAGCTCAAGATCCTTCAGTGGAACGCAAACGGAGTGCGGGCCCGCCGCTTGGAGCTCACTCACTTTCTATCTTCAAATCCTTACGACATCATTCTTATCCAGGAAACGAAACTTCTCCCATCTACTACTTTTCGTATTCCTGGATATAAGTGCTACTGCCAGGATCGGACGATTCAGCCCCGCCGCGGCAGTGGTGGAGGCGTGATGACTCTGGTCCGGGATGGTCTTGCACATTCTCCTTGGTCCATCCCCTCGCTCGCTTCGTCTAATTCTCATTGTAGCTTCCTTGGCATTCACGTACACCTCCGCTCCAACACTATCTCTTTACTTAATGCCTACGTCCCCCCAGCTAGCTCCACCCCTACCGAGGCCCGCTCGCGCCGTACCTTCTCTCCTTCCTCATTCCCCTCTTCCCCGTCCACCTTCATCTTTGGGGATCTTAATGCACACCACCCCTCCTGGGATTCTCGGGGTCATCCTAACTCTCTCGGCTCCGAAATCTACTCCTGGCTTCTCGCTTCAGATCTTGAATCACTTAATGACCCTGATACTCCCACTCTCTTGCAGCAGTCTTCTGGATGGCGTACCTCCCCAGACCTCAGTCTGGTACCTTCGTCTCTTGCTCCTAGATGTGGCTGGTCCGTCCTTCCTGATCTTGGATCTGACCACCTCCCCATCTCTATTAAGATTCCTCTCTCCCCACACTATTCTCCCAACGAGCGCAAACCCTCTTACAACTTTAAAAAAGCTCGCTGGGATGACTACAGGACTCATGTAACTTCTCATTGTCCCGACTCTGACTCGTACTCTTCTCTTACTCTTACTAAAGCCTCTGCTTCTTTCTCCTCTATCATCCTCGAAGCGGCAAAATCTTCAATTCCTTTCGGTCGTACCCGCCAGTCCCCGAAAGCTTGGTGGTCCGCGGAACTAGATCAGCTCGTCCATGCTCGCCGCAAGGCATTCAGACGGGCCCATCGAAGTGAAGCGGATCGTCAGGCTTATGTTTCTGCATCCCGTTCCGCCTCCAGAGCCATTCCTAAAGCGAAAGCTGATGCTTGGCAATGGACAGCGTCCAATCTTCGCCTTTCCTCCAACCCCCGTAAGGTCTTCTCCCTCCTCCGCTCAGTAGCTGGTACTCCCAAATCCTCCAGTTCTGATCCAACCTTTCCCGGGTGTAGCTCTGCTAAGGCTACAGCCACCCGTTACGCTTCTTTTCTCAAGAGCCACTTCTCTAGATCCCCTCCTTCTAATCGCCGTCCTGAAAACCGCCGCTTCCTTCGTGAGCTCCGCTCCTCTACCTGTACCTGCCCATCCTTTTGCTCTCCTTTTAGCCTGTCGGAGCTCACCACAGCTATTAGTTCTCTCTCCTCGTCGACTGCAGCCGGTCCTTACCACGTCTCGTACCCTCTCCTTCAAAATCTTCCTCCTTCTGCCCTTGCTTTTCTTTTGTTTATCTTCAACCTCTCTTGGTCCACCCACTCCTTTCCCTCCGCCTGGAAATCTTCCACCATCTACCCGGTGCACAAATCTGGCAAACCCACAGACGCTCTGTCTTCGTTTCGTCCTATCTGCCTTACATCTTGTATCTCGAAACTCTTTGAGCGTCTCGTGCTAGCCCGTCTGTCTTTTCTCCTCGAATCTAAGGATCTTCTGACCCCTCTTCAGGCCGGTTTTCGCCCAGGCCGTTCTACCACTGACCAGATAGTTCTTCTTACTCAGTCAATCTCCGATGGCTTTCACAACTCCAAGCCTTGTGCAAGGACTGTGTTAGCCACCGTTGATTTCTCTCGTGCCTTCGACTCGGTCTGGCATTCAGCTCTCTACCACAAGCTTCTGGCCTCTGGCCTGCCTCCTTGCTTTGTTCGCTGGACCCAGTCTTTCTTATCGGACCGTCGTGCACAAGTGGCCTTTCGAAACTCTTCCAGTAACTCTTTCCGAGTTCGATGGGGAGTCCCTCAAGGGTCAGTGCTCGGCCCAGTCCTCTTCAACCTCTTCATTAACGACGTTTCTTCCGTGCTCCCTCCTCAGTCCGCTTTTCACTTTATGCAGACGATCTTGCTATTTGGGCGTCTTCTCCTCACATTCACCTCGCCACTGCCGCCGTCCAAGAAGCTCTGTCTGAGCTCGAGGCTTGGTCTTTAAAGTGGCAGCTTCCTCTAAATCCCGCTAAATGCGAAGTCTCCTTCTTCAGCACCGCCACCCGTGAAGCTTCCGTTCAGCCCTCCCTGTCTCTTTTGGGCCGCCCCCTCTCATTCAACGCTTCCCCCAAGTTCCTCGGAGTAACTTTAGACCGAACACTTTCCTTCTTCCCCCATAGCTCTGCCCTGAGATCCACTCTTTTCCCTCGTTTAAGATCTCTCAGGGCTGTTTCATCCGCTTCTTGGGGCCCTTCCAAAGAGTCCCTTGCTTCTCTCTACAAGACCTTTCTTCTCCCCGTCCTCACTTATGCTTCCCTGGTTGGTTCCCCTTCATTTACGCTAAACATCTTCAACACCTAGAAGCTACCCACCGCTCCGCGTGCCGTGCGATCACTGGCTGCTGTTTGACCACTCCTATTCCTCTTCTTTTGTTGGAAGCTGGACTTCCTCCCCTCTCCGTGACCCTCACCGCTCAGTCACTCTACTCTTATGAGCGCGCTCTTCGCCTCCCACCCTCGTTTCCCTTGTCCTCTCTAGCGACCCTTTCTGTCCCCAAGCGCGTCGTTCCTCTTCGTGGCGCTTCTTCTGTACTTCTCATCCACTTTCTCCACCTGTTTCTTCTCCGCGTGAGCCCCTGGTCTCCTGCCCTCCCTCCCCCCCGTGGTCCCCTCCTCTGTTCTCCGTGTCACTAGCCCTGTCCTCCCCCTGCTCCCGTTCCGACCCAGTCCCTCTTCGCACCGCTTTGGTCCGAGACCACCTTTCCTCCCTCCCCGTTGCTGACCTGACCATCTGGACTGACGGCTCCGTTATTGGACGACTTGGACCAGGTGGCTCGGGTGTTTTCATAAACTGTTCTTCATGCTCTTCCACTTTCTCTCTTTCCTTTCATGCTGGTGCGCACTGTTCAAGCTTCACAGCTGAAATGGTTGCAATCCAGCATGCTCTCTCTTGGTCCGTTTCCCATCACTCCTCATGTCTCTTTTCCTCTCTTCTTCTCTTGTCCGACTCTCTCTCGGCTCTGACCGTGCTCTCTTCACCCCCGTCGCCCCTCTTGTCCACGTCTGTCCACTCTGTCTGGTCCTCTTTGTCGTCCCTCTGCTCTTCCTCGATCTCAGTGTCATTGCAGTGGCTTCCTGGTCACTCGAACATCAGTGGCAATGATACTGCAGATGCGCTTGCCAAAAGTGGCACTTCTCTCCCCTCTGCAGCTCCTCAGTGTCTGTCTTCTCTGAAGTCCTTCATTCGTCATTCCCTGTTCAACTCCTGGAGGACTTCCGTTCGTTCGTCTTTGATTTCTTCACAAGTCCCTAGCGTAGCAACTGAGGAGCTGTCCCTCCCTCGCGCTGTCCGTTGTGAGCTCTCACGTCTTCGTTGCAACGGCCACAGCCTTCTTCTCAACTCCTATCTTCACAGGATTGGCAGGTCCACTTCTCCTGACTGCCCTGTTTGTGGTGTAAACCACGATGTACCCCACTTACTGTGCTCTTGTCCCTCCCTCTCTTCTACCCGAGCGGCTATCTTCGGGTCCTCGGGCTCTGTTTTTGATCTTTGGCATCGCCCGTGGGGGGGTTGCCCGCCTCCTCGGTCTCCGTGGCGTTCCGCCACGCCCCTATCCGCGGGACGGGGTCGGGTAATCCAGCCAGCCAGCCAGCCATATTTTCACAGAACTGATTTACGCCGTATCTGTAGAAAAGTGTCTCTTTCATGGAGTTCGTCTGAGTAGATAGTGTCTATGATATACGGCTGACGATTTACCACAAAAAGAAATTATAGAAAAGTAAATGCAATCCCGCAGCCAGTAGGCCTATTTCGAATTCGAAATCTTACCCAGTTCATTCTGTAGTTATTTCATTTTCCGATGATATATTGTACAAGATAATAAAGCCTTCGCATATATTTAATTGTACATGACATTTCACCATCCCCGACATTCGATAGTACCGCACGTCAGAATTCTCATGCTCAATCAAAAATCTTCGAAATAAAATTCACACAGAGGCTTTGTAATGAATCATAGGTAATAAAGCCACCTGCTTATAATTATCAAGCAAATATACCCATAACCTGTATACTATGTTTAACACTTCAATATGTAAACAACATTTCATAAACCATCAAAAGGGAGTTTATAGGTGAGAGTAGTACCTTGTTGAAAGAATAAAAAATATGTATTGATATAACGAGTTTTAATCATCGATATAAAAACATGATGTATAAAAGCGCAATGTATACGTAACTAGTGTTGCGAACTAGATCCGATTACGAAAAAGATATATGGATCTAGTCGTTTTCGTCGACACGTTCATTTCGTCGACAACCATTTTTGAGGAAAACGTTCATATCGTCGACAGATTCATTTCGTCGACAATTGCAGCAGTGTACGATAATTTCAGAAATCTCTCATTAATTATCCACTAATTAATCCATTAATTTATCCATTAATGTAATATAGAAGATTAATAAAGAAATGCGCAAGTTATATCTAATTTATCCATTAATGTAATATAGAAGATTAATAAACAAATGCACAAGTTAAATCTAATTTATCCATTAATTATAAATTATATGAAACCATAGAAATGTCTATGAAATGACCTTGTCGACGAAATGAACGTGTCGACGAAATGAACGTTCATAGTGTCGACGATATGAACCTGTCGACGAAAAGTACGACTCCCCTAATTTATCCATTAATGTAATATAGAAGATTAACAAACAAATGCACAAGTTAAATCTAATTTATCCATTAATTATAAATTATATGAAAGCATAGAAATGTCTATGAAATGAACTTGTCGACGAAATGAACGTTCATAGTGTCGACGATATGAACCTCTCGACGAAAAGTACGACTCTCATATATATATATATATATATATATATATATATATATATATATATATATATTATATATATATATATATATATATATATATATATATATATATATATATAATTAGAATGCAAGTTAGATCAAAGATTTATTGCCATTACTTCAAGTTTCACGATAACAAAATGGTCATCGATCATCAGATGTCAATAAATGAATGGACAGATACTTAGGTAGCTAAATCATGGTTACTTGATTAGAAAACAGCGAACTATGATGTTGGGGGTCTGAAACTAGACAACAGATATTTTCTGCGGTGTCTACACTTAGATATCATTTCACTTTTTTTATTTATAAGAATGTCTGACTTTGATGTTATGATGTAGAATTTTTCTGTTAAGCACAGATTGCAGAAATGACTGCCACAAAAATACGGTTTGGTCTGTTGTACGATACTCCATTTAATGCTGTATGGCGATCTTTGATTTTTGAGGGACCAGATGTACGTTGACAATGAGGTTTCGTTCTTATACCGGACGTTGTTGAATGACTTTTTGTGGTTGTTATACCTTGCTTTGAATTCACCTTCACACATACCATAATATGCCTTTGAGTCACTTGAATCAGATGAAACTGTCGCTTTATAAACCGAACATTTTGACAAGCAACTACCTGAAAGTGGACATTCGTTTTTATTTCTGCAGTTGCATGTTGATTTTTCAGTATCTTGATTTTCGCTTGTTTTTGTTGTTTTGTTAAGAATTTTCGTGTTATGATTTTTGATGATATTTTCCATGTTGGTTACACAACTGTAGCTCAGCTTCATGTTATTTCTATTGAATAGGCTGTGATATTTGTGGTGAGGAGGGAAATGCTTTTTCGTAAGTAATAGAAACTGTTTACCAACATTGGTTTTCACATTAGCACTGAAAGGGGGGTTAAACCATATTATATTTCTGTGACGTTTTGGTTTTTGTGCATTTGTTGGCTTGTAAGATAAATCATGTCGATGTTTACTTTCTTTCAATGCTGTTTCGTATATTGGTTTTGCTCTATTGAATACATCTTCGTTGCAAGATAACCTTGACACTCGATCTTCTATCATTCTTGGGATTTGTTTAAGTATCATAGGAGGATGGTTTGATTGATTGTGAACATACAGAGGAATGCTGTTTGGCTTGATATATGGTCGGTAGGTATTATTTTCCAAATTGAAATATACATCTAGGAAATCAGTTGCTTTTATGTTGCATTCAACTGTGACTTTCAATTTAATGCTTTGAAAAATTCTGATTAAATCTTTTCTGCAGCGATCACTTTGAGGGCCTGATTAATCCAATGGCTACAACAGCACTGTATTTGTGCATTTGCTGATTAGAGAACTAAATCAGTCCTCATCAGGACTACTTCACTTAATAATTTAGATCAGCAAACATTATATTGTAAATGGCTGCTGTGATGATTTTCATCATCGTATGAGAATTAGTAGATTAACGACATGAATCTCTGAAGCCTGATCGACAAGAAATTTAATCTAGTGCAAATGATAATAAGTAGACTGCACATATTTTGTTTCTTCGCATTCTCTGATATTCACCAATGTGAAGAACAAACCACGTGTATTTTTGAAACATATGGAAATTTCAAAACATTTCATGTAATAAAACAAGAATAGTGGTCGACATAGTGTGGTTTTAATTGCCGTGACATGACCAGCTGTCCAGTCTAGACTTTAATGATTAATGTTCGATGTCTATGCCTGTAGATGTCTAGGTACAGATAATCAATCTGAATTTTGCAACCTGTCATACCCATCAGCACCTTCCGCTAATTATTCTTTCAAAACACATATTTGGGTGAATTAAAGTCAAACTATCACTAAAAATCTGTGAATAGCGGTGCTCCTGCAACAATTATTAATAATTGAAAATATCACATCACATACTTTCTTCTAGGCGGCTTGAGTTAGTAGTCATTGCATTATTCATGTAACACTCAGGTGCAGCGAAATACAAATCGATGTGTGTCTATTTCAGAATAAAAGAAGTCTAGTTGCTTACAAAAATTAACTGTTTTCACTTCTACGGTACATTGACAAAATAGAGCGATAACTCATGGAAAGTACGGTCGCTAACCCATTTACCGCTGTAATTTTAACGGACGCAATCAGGTGCGAGCAGCTGTAAAACACGTGGGTTATCATTTTAAAAATGCATTAAAGCTGCTCGCAGTCCCGAACAATTCATGCCCACGTCGGGATAGGCGGTTTCAACAGGATGACCCTTCTAGCCTTTATATAGTAGCTGATTTCTATGAAAATAATGCTTATCATGAGTTGTTGTTAGAATTATTCTCATTATTCACAAATGCAGTTCTTGTCTTATTTAAATTGACTGTCCTTTGGTAGATTAAAAATATAATTGAAATAACATATTCTGCTCGCAAAATTAAGTGTCGAGAAAAGTGTCGAGGAATGTGTCAAAAAAGTTGTATACGTTTCGAGATGTTAAATTAGTGGTTGATCAACTAATTAAGTTTAATGAATCAGTTAAAGCCTCACTTTAGCTACGAATAGACATTTAAAGACTTATGTCGACTTATGAGATGCTCAAGGTTGTAGTTAGAAAAGACTACTGCACGTCCTCCTATGAACTGAACAACAACGTTGTGTACTGCATTTCCTTATTACTACTCGATCAAATTTCTAAAATGTTGTCATGAAGCAGTCTATTATTCAAAAGATTTTATAGCGTAGTTTTCATGCAACTTTTTCCTGCTTGGATTTTACTGGGTTTAAGGGAAGTGCAGGCGACGTTGTGACCTCGCAGTTGGAAGTCAGCAGCAAGTATCATACGATATACGTCTTCAAACTCATCCGTTTGATGGAAGACGATGTTTTGCCTAATTCAATATGTACTTAGAAACTAATGAACATCTGCTGTAAACGCAGCATATACATGGGCTGAATTGATCAAATTGTGTTGCAAATTTCATCCATGCTGGAAATAGAAAAAACAATTTTGTATCATCGAATGTTTTGATCACCAACTGCTCTGACATGAATTTTGCTAATGAAAATCCATGTGCTTCCTCGATGTTGATGCACATCAGATCAATTAATAATTTTGCATAGTTTTGATCGCATGGTTTTTATTGTTTGGTTTTGATTCCTTGGTTTTGATACTGCTTTTGTGAGCTGTAATGGTAGATTAACTACCTTATTGTTTAATGGAGGTGATCATAATCTATGTTTGAAAACCAGATGACAAAACTATTTCCCTCGCATTATAGGAATGTCATATATTTCAGTAATTCTTCGTGCTATTCCGACAAACGGAATCTGTGCTTAGGGACTTTTGTAAACCACATGAGCATCTTTTTGAATTTCACAAATATTTTGATTTAGTATCCATTATTAATTATAAGTGGTCACTCCAACAATCTAGTCAGCGCTGTGGAAAGCCACTGAATAATCTTGTCATGCAGAACTTTTAATAAGGGTGATGACAGTGGTTTTGTTTGATGATTTGGTTTCAATCTAGTTAAAGGTGGGATCAGTCAAAAAGTTTGCACGGTGGCCATTGCTCCGGCTGAACTGGTACATGTTTTGGTCTCTGCTATTGCTCTGAGTCGGCACAATATTTTTCCATTTCCATTACCAAGCCCAATATTTCGCAGCTGTACGAAACAGCTATGTACTCAAAATAGGAAGAATCTTGTATCGGAATGCATTAAACTTCGTTGCTTTTTCTTCCCTCGTCTTCTCAGTTTCAATGCATTAATTTCGTAAGTGAATCGAGTATTTCTTGGATACAAGGCAGAAACTCTATTTTTGTGCCATATTGCTTCCTTAAGAAACAATCAGTGCAACTGATTCAGCATCTGTAATTACTGCGACAGCGAATTCGTAACGGATTTGGGGAAAAGACAAATCTACATTACATCATGTAAATTTGGGTTTTCGTAAATAGTAGAATGCAAAATAGACGTTCTGATGTCTGTCTCATTCCACAAGATTTTCTTGTCATCCATTTAAGCGATGCAACATTCCAAAAGCAAATTATGAGAATGATCGTGAATTAGACTGGAATAGCTTTCATTTTCTTTATGTATACCAAAATTCAGAGATACAGATTCAAGAGATCGCGTACCCAGTGTTATAGAGATCATTCTATCTAACTCTCGTTCCCATAGTTTGGAGGTCACACTTTTCATTTGTAAATATCAACTAAAAGGGTTACTACGTTATCTTTTTTAGGATGTAGTCCCTAAAATCGTTGCACCCATGATGGTCCAGGCAATCTACAGCGAATCACACTGCAACCCGCCACAAATTGCAATAGTTTCAAGTGTGGGTTTATAATGATCTTTGTATCAACGGAGTAAAAAAACGTTTAACTCGTTCCACACAAAAGCAAAAGATGTTTTCAAATACAACAATTATTTGGGTTTCATATGTCACCAAAATTGCATAGTAAATGATTCAACAAATGACAAATAACAGGAGAAGTCATTAATGCAAGAATGCATCCAAAACGCTATAAAATACTATGAAGATAATTATGAAGTCAGTTACTCTAAAAACTAGTCACTTTTCAAGCTTGTTTGAATAAAACTAATTATTTAACTTTTCGATACACGTGGTTACTACGTTTAATTACATAACAATTTATCACATTCTCCCCTCCTTAGGAGACAGCACCACTAACAGTAATTCTAACTATTAACATCTACGGTAACACTCCTTTACACTGAGTCCGTAAATAGTGACCATGAGATGGAGTGTTTCTTTCAGTTGCGTCGATAACATTCTCGCCATCTTCCTCCGAATCACTGTCATGAAAAGATAAAAAACTGTCTTCTACAAGATGCAATGGTGAGTCACTGTCAATTTCATCTATGTCGGAACAAACAATTGAATCTTCCTGCGACAATCTCGTCCGATTGTTATCCTCCGAAAACTTATTTTACATTGAATAGCCCTGTCTCTTTGAAAATCTGCAACTATAACAAATTTTTGAAAACGCTAGATAAGTCTGATTTGCATGATATCTTAAATTCTAAGTGTAAATGTAATGATCACCCTTCTTTTGTTAATGATTATCACAAACACGTTTTCACAGGTGATTTGAATTTTATTAATGAACCTGAGTTTAAAGAATTGCTTGCTCTAGGAACGAAGCATCGTTTACCCAGGAAGTGTAATCATAAAAATATTATAGACAGTATCACAGTTTCGCTCGATAAGCACATAGCTAAGATGTGTAGGAAGCACAAAAGAATTTTAAGAGCTGATTATTCGGATTGGAGAAATAAGATTTTAAAATTAGTGCGAGATAAACTATATAATAATAAGCTCAAGAACCAAAACAGTAACAATAGCAAGAATACAATGAGTAATAGTAACATTAATTCTCTTAGCGAGATTAGCAAGTTACTGCATTATTATCATGATAACTTCATTATTACTGCGGTAGAAAAGGCTAATAGCAATTATGCGTTCATTTGCAAGAAATTCTATGTTCTGGTTTTATTACAGGAACTTGGATTTGATTTGAAGACATTAACTCCTATAGGTAATAGTACATACATACCTGTTAACATAGAGATCAATAGTTTAGTTGTAAATCATAAAGAGATCATTAGTAATTTCTTTCATACCATTTGTAATAAAGATAATCTTAAACTACCTCGATTGTATTGGATACCTAAATTGCATAAAAACACTTACAAATTTCGCTTCATAGCAGGTGCTAAACAATGCACTACTAAACAACTTTCGACTAAGATTAATAAAGGCCTAACCGTTATAAGAAATTACTTTAAGGAATATTGTAACGCTATCTATAAAAATAGCGGAATTAACTGTTTTTGGAGTATAGTATCTTCGATCGAATTCCTAAATAAGATTCAAAACATCAATATACATAACGTGCAAGTTTTTGACTTCTCCACATTGTACACTAACTTGAATCATGACGATGTTATTCATCACATTTCTGACTTGCTAGATTTGGTGTTTAATGATTCGAATAGGAAATACTTATGCATCGGTTATGAAAAATGTTTTTTAGCTAGTAAAAAGTATCAAGGCTATAGTGTTTTTACTAAAGATAACTTTAAGGATGCTATTAAATTCATTATTCATGAAGTTTACGTCACTTTTGGTGGACTGGTTTTTCGACAGATAAAAGGTATACCGATGGGAGTTAATTGTAGCCCTTTGCTAGCAGACCTTTTTCTTTTACACTGCGAATATATTTTCATGTCTAATCTTATGAAAAGTAAAAAGTATGGTCTAGCTAAACTTCTATCGAATACCTCTAGATATATAGACGATCTGTGTATTATTAATTATAAACATTTCGCTTCTTTAATTCCTAAAATTTATCCACCAAGTCTGGAGGCAAGTAGAAGTGGAGATAATGATAACAACATTGAATATTTAGACATTAAAATGCAAATCACTAATACAGAAGTGGTTACCTCTGTATTTCATAAGGTTGATAACTTCAATTTTCCTGTTACGCTCTTAACATTTCCTCAAAACACTATGCCTTACAAAATAGGTATCAAAGTTTTCGCGGGACAGGTTTTGAGATATATTCGCATCTGTACACATGAGAGCGATTTTATTGAAAAAATAAATCGTACCTCCACCACCCTCATTGCGAGAGGTTATAATCGCTTTGATCTTAAGCGCAGTGCTGAAAAGCAGTTACACAAACACAGAGAGACTTTATTGAAATACGGTTATTTCTCCGCTAAGCAACTTTTGGACAACTGCCCGAACTTTATTTAAGTTCCTTTTCCATATTTCCAGTTTAGTCAGTTCGAATCATCTCGATGGCGTACCTAGTCAATGTATCTGACTACATGTCCGAGATTTTTCTTTCGAGGCTGCTTTCTTTAAAGCAGGGCCCCGCTTGAGCGAGTTTGAACGTACAGGAATTAAGGGGCCGAAACGTGAATCTTGCTCAAGTTCCTGCTGATGACCTCTATTGCTTTTGTCCTCATCAACTTTATCACAGCATATATCAATTATCTGTTTTAGTTGCACTTCATGTAACCTGTGGGAATGCCAGATCGGTCCTTTGGAGGGATCAAATTCTTTACTTTTCATTATCTTCAGCTTCATCTTCTCACTTCGATTGAAGCATTTGCGTAACACCACACGTGGTTGACCAGTTATCCGCATTAGAAATGACAGGTCTGTTTGTAATTGTATTTGACTGATAGCAGATTGGGATTTAGATAAGTTACAAAGTTTGAAGTATATAAGCAGACACAAAAGTGTCATGTCTATAATCACTCCTTTTTAGACGCTAATGTCATAAGTAAGTTGTTAGATTTATAATTTTGTTTAAAACGCAGTAATAAGTTATATTTTTTTTCTTCTTTCAGTTTTTAGTTAGGCCTATAGTATTATTATTTTTCTTTATGATCTACCGGAGGTTAGCCTCAACCAATTTAATCGTCTCATCATTCACTTCAGCATCTTCATACGACAATCTTGCCTCATCATTCACTGCGGAACCTTCATCAGATGTTTCGTCACTCCCGACATCCGAACTTTGACAATGCGCACTCACAAACGTATCTGTAGAGAAATCAGAGTCATACTGTGACTGAGGATGCTCCATATTATCAGTTAACTTGCTTCCTCCACCGTTTTTCTCTCGCTTTAATGCCCTTTGTACATCATAGCACGGCTTTATTCTGTTATGATGAACGACTTGAGTCTTTCCTTCAGCATGTAACCACAATCGTATTCTGTAATTAACGGGATTCAATATCTCACTGATGCGATAGGGCCCCTGCCATGACTTGTGAAACTTCTTCGACCTACTAGTAGTCGGACGATAAAGCCACACCGCATCATTGACCTGATACTCTTTTTGAGACGACTTCTTGTCAAATACAGCTTTCTGTCGGGACTTTGCTTTATTGGAATTCATATTGACATTGCAGTGAATCTGGTGCAGTTTGTCTCTCACCGTCAAAACCGAGTTGCCAATCGTAAAACAACTATTCCCAACTGTTGAACATTGGTCACATGGCAGCTTCATTGGTGAACCTCTCAAAAGCTCGAAGGGACTGAATCCTGTGCTCTCCTGTCTAGCCGATCGGTATGCCATTAAGCATTCAGGTAAATGGACGTCCCACTCACGTTTAGAATTCATGTGAGTCTTCTATTTTTTTTTTTTTTTGATAGATGCTAATCTTTCCCTATTATAAATATAACTTTTGAGGCTGTGCATCTTAAATGTACAGGACCGCGCTTGGTCGGGTTTGAGCGTCCAGGATGAAGCGGTCGAAACGCGATCGTCCTGACCAAGTTCCTGTTGATGACCTCATTAAAAATAGTCAAATAATTTGTATGCATATTTTGTAGAATTTTATTTCACGTTTTAGCTTAAGGAACTAACATTAATTCTCTTACACACCTGGTAGATTTTAGATAGCGTAATCCCGCTGTGTTAGCTAGATCTGGTATTTTGATTGGAAACAGACCTGTCCTCTTATCATCTGAATGGGCAGACTGTTAAATAGGATCTTTTCAATATATAAGTGATAAACATAATTTTGAACAGAACGACTTACTCGCCAATTCATTACACATGAGGAGAGGAGAAGCGTTGTTTGTCCTTCTAGTAAGCATTTTTTAAATTTTTTTGACATTTTAGGATATAAAAATTTTCTTTTAAATCATATTTTGTACCTATTGAAAATTAACTAGTCATTAGCTTGTTTTGTTTCTTTTTTGATTTTTTTTTTTGATTTTGCTACCTTGACGCACTTTGCTACGTTGAATTCAGCAGCATTTTCAGGATTCGATTAAACCTTACCTTTCAGTTTGTCCGTTACCCTCTGGATGATATGCTGACGAATGTGAGTGTTGTGCTTTTAGCTGTATACAAAAAGTCGAAAAATCCTCGGACATAAAACCTTTCCCTTGATCAGTGTGAAATCTCTCCGGAACCCCATGCCTGGCTACCCAATGCTCGAAAATATTTTTGGAATTAGGGTAGTGCTTCTTTGATCGCTGATTGGAACGGCTTCAGCCCACTTCGAGAAGAAATCGATCATGACTAAAATATAAACATTACCTAAGTTAGTAAGAGGCAATGGCCCTACTGTGTCAATACCTACTATTTGGTTTGGTCGGGCGACAACAACAGGATTCAATGTGACTTTTGGATTTTTCGTTGGATTTTTGCTTCGGGCACAAACATCACATCCAGCGACAAAGGCAGCAATATCCCTACGATAGTTAGGTCACCAAAATCGTGAGTCAACTTTACTTTGCAATTTCGAAATGCCAAAATGTCCTCCCATCCCGGAATGTAGCTCCTCTAAAACTCTTGTAACTTTAGCTATTGGAACAACAGGAATCGGTTGATCATTTAATTGCATGCTCAAAATGCCATCACAAATTTTCAGATGCTTGCTGTGCTTTAATAAATCTGAACCCCATGCTGACAATTTGTTCTTTTCTTCCCATGTTAAAGATCTTCCTTCACTAGCACCTTTGCTTATAATAATGATATCCTCATCTTTTTTCTGAGCATTTCGAATTTTACTGTGCCAAAAACTGATATCCTTATTTACTTCTTCACTATCTTTATTGATGACGAGTGTTCTTTGCTCGCTTGTGAGTGTCATACAGGACGGACATGTATCAGACGCTTGGTGTTTCGGGTACCTTGACAATGCATCCGCATTTCCATGTTGCACACCCGCTCGATGTTCAATGTCAAAATCATATTCTTGTAATGACACCAACCATCGCGCTAACTGTCCTTCAATATCATTCAGATTTGTGAGCCATTTTTGTGACGCATGATCTGTCCGTATAAGAAAACGTCTACCCAACAAATACGTCCTGAACACTTTACAGAAATGGACAACTGCGAGCAACTCTTTTCTGGTGGTGTAATAATTTCTTTGATGTTTGTTTAACGTTTTACTTCCATAGGCTATCACTTTCTCTTCACCATTTATTTCTTGTGACAATACGGCCCCAATTGCCTGGTCGCTAGCATCAGTGTCGAGAACAAACTTTCCTGCATCTTTACCTACTTGAGGAAACGACAAAATAGGCGTAGAAGTCAGGAGTGATTTCAACTTTTCGAAGGAACCCTGGCATTTGTCTGACCAGTTAAACTTTTCATCACCTGATAACTGTGTGATGGGTGCTGAAATCTCCGCGAAATTCTGTATGAATCGCCGATAGTATCCTGCTAACCCCATAAAAGATTTCACATCAGACTTCGATGTAGGGACAGGTCAGTTGTTTATTTTGTCAGTCTTTTTAACATCTACTCCAATGCCGTTGTCAGATATTACATGGCCCAAGAATGCCACTTCTCTCTTAAGGAACACACACTTCTTCGCATTTAATGTCAAACCTGCATCTTTGAATTTTTGAAATATTGAGCGTCATTGTCGGAAATGCTCTTCAAAAGTTTTACTAAAACATATTACGTCATCAAGATAAACCAAGCATCTATCCCCGCATATCCCATTAAGAACTACCGACATAAGACGTTGGAACGTAGCTGGAGCATTGCACAAACCCATGGGCATCCGCAAAAATTCAAACAGGCCTTTATGAGTTGTAAAAGCCGTCTTCTCTACATCATCTTCATGAAGAGGTACCTGCCAATAGCCAGAGGCCAAGTCCATTGTACTGAAATACTTAGAACCAAAAAGCGCATCAAATGTTTCATCAATATTTGGCAGAGGAAAACTGTCTTTGACCGAAATGGAATTCAATTTTCGATAGTCAATGCACATTCTCAAACTACCGTCTTTCTTTTGCACCATAACGATGGGAGCCGCCCATGGTGAAGACGAGGGACGAATAATTTCTTTGTTCATCAACCACTCTAGCTGTTCCTCTACTTCGGGCTTGTATGCATGTGGCATTCTTCGAACCGGCAGGCGAATCGGAGGATGATCTTTGGTATCAATTCTATGGTGAACAACACTAGTTTTCCCGAGTTCTTTCTTAGAAAATGCAAATATTGACCTGTATTCATCTAGTAGATCGTAAAGTTGAACTTAGTTGACATTCTCTAGGTCACCTACAGAAATGAACTTTTCCCATTCGACACTGGAATTTTCAATTTCATTATTTGAGGTTTCGTTTTCATAAGAATGTGATGACTGAATTGTTTCAACTTTCCATATTGCTTCATCTTCGTTTAATGATACAGTCTCTTCTGAAATGTTCATGATACGAACAGCATAAGTTAACTTCTCAGGATCAGTTATGCAGCTAGCAACTAACAATTTTGATCCGATTTTATAATTGAGGGACGGTTCCCCAGTGACTGTGTCCAACTGCATTTTTGAGAACACCGCCTGAAAATACGTTCACATGTACTTCGCACATAGGAGGAACCGATGTGGAACAGGCAACTTTTAATGGAGCAAAAGTGTCGCTGCGTTGAGTAAATAATTTTACTGTCTCCTTCCCAAAGAAAAATGTATCATCGACATAATCGATGCGACATTGATGCATTTTAAAGAAATCGGCTCCTAGAATGACATCTTCGATTAGATTATCACCACCGTAAATGTATGAACACATTTTGCACCTCCAATTTTACATGTCTAGTCAAACTTCCAAGAGGAACCAGAAATGTGTTATTAGCAGTTTTGAATCTAACGTTTAAAACTGATGTCAAAGAAGGCCTTCCTAGTTTCTCGCGCCAGAATCAACCATTGTGTTGTGAACAACGCCTCCAGTCTCAGCAAAAATTCCGGTCGTGCAATCTACCGGCAGCATGTGAATAGTGTAACATGTACAAGGTCCCTCAGCAGCATCAGTGCCTATGTCTACTTTACGGTGTTGGTTAAGCTGTCATGATTATTACTATCTATGTGAGTTGTTTGTTCTTTGTTCTGTTCCATCACTAAGCAATCGTTAATGTCAACATCATTTTTCGTTCTGGTACATTCAATTTCCAAGCAGCTGTTAGACCTAGTAGACATGCCTAAAGAAATATTATCATTCACGCTCTCAATTGACGAGTCAGACACTTGCGACACATTTTTATTGTAGAAACAAGAGTTTGTACCAACACAATTAAATTTTGTAGATGAATTAGAACTCACCAACTCTGGCCGTTGAGGTCCATTGTTCGACTTGTACGTAGTTCTATGACTGTTAAAACGGCAAAATTTGTTCATATGCCTGCCTGAGCAGTTGTCACAATGAGACAAAGGCTCCCTGCATTCCCTACTAAAGTGACCCACTTCACCACAGTTCCAGCATGTAACGTAGTATTTATTACCAGTGCCAGATCTCATTGTTCTTTGTCTGCTTTCTCCAATTTTGTCAACTTTGGCAGCAAGAACGGACAATTGATTTGTTAGATCATCAATTTTGGATTTCAATGACATCTCATTTGTTATGCTAGCTACTGCATGCGAGTCATTCATGATGCCATATGCGTCTTCATGCCGCTTCAAATCTTGTACTAAACTATCAAAAGTGGTGCACAAAGATAAGTTTGCAGCCTCTTTCAGGCGGTAATTCAGAAGACCTCTTTTTAGCTGAGAAATTAATAATTTTTCTTGAGAATCGATGTTAATTGACGGATGGGCTTTAGAACACAGGAAATTTAATCTTTCAGAAAACTGCATAACTGTTTCACTTGTTTCTTGTCTTGCACTTATAAATTTTTCGAACCTGACTTGCTCTGAATCACATGATTCATAAAGGGGCAACAACTTTATTTTCACATATGCAAAATTTTCCGGCAGTGTAGTTTTCATTATGAATTTTTCATATTCAGGAGCCGGTAGGCCCATGCGAAAAATCGACAACTTTTGCTTATTATCACTGACCTCTGTAATTTTAAAGTAATCTTCTATTTGTGTGAAATAAATAGACAGTGGAAACTCTACAGATAATTTTGGTGGTTTTGATCGAAAAGAATTTACTGCGGCCATATCACCATCCATAAAATCCTACTTCTGACGCCAATATAATGATCTTTGTAGCAACGGAGTAAAAAACGTCTAACTCGTTCCACACAAAAGCAAAAGATGTATTCAAATACAGCAATTATTTGGGTTTCATACGTCACCAAGGTTGCATAGTAAATGATTCAACAAATGACAAATAACAGGAAAAGTCATTAATGCAAGAATGCATCCAAAACGCTATGAAATACTATGAAGATAATTATAAAGTCAGTTACTTTAAAAACTAGTCACTTTTCAAGCTTGTTTGAATAAAACTAATTATTTAACTTTTCGATACACGTGGTTACCACGTTTAATTACATAACAATTTATCACAGGTTTATCTTGTTGAGAAAAAATCCCTTATCAACATATCAAAAATGTAGAAAAATCTAGTTACTGGAACAACTTGAACCTTCCACTTAAAGTCACGAGTCTTTTCGAAATATAAATGCACGCTTACTTCAATGAAATCTTACTTCAGCCATAGAGCTGCGACATCTGCAGCAGCCAATCAAAATGAAGCGCTGTAGCTTTGTCTCACTAACTGCATTTACTTTACGCATTGCTCTCACCAATATCAGCTGTGTTTTATGAATTATGTCCGTTCAAAGTGGTTAAATTTCTCAGTCACTAATTCAACAATACTTGTAACTACCTGCAGATGCAAACGGGTGCAGATTTCTACAAGTAAAGCCACAAATCTGCAAGGTTTACCATGAATAAACGATAATTTTCTGCAACTGCCGTCTTGTGAAAGCGCATGTCTGTTCAAGCCGATAGGTGAGAAACGCGCTTATGCACCCTTGTCTTGTAGACAATTTAACTAGTTACCAGTAGGGTGCAAATTGATAAAGATTTGTATAAGTTAGGACACAAATTTTCATTTTTTCATCAATAAGCGAAGCATTTTTGCAAATACTCTCTTGTGAATATGCATAGAAATTCAAACAGCTCTCTCAAAAACACGTTTCCGCACACTTATCATCTAATACACATTCTGAAGCACCTCCTGAAAATTTGTGTCCTAACTTATACAAATCTTTATCAATTTTCACCCTACTGGTAACTAGTTAAATTGTTTACAAAACAAGGGTGCATAAGCGCGTTTCTCACCTATCGGCTTGAACAGACATGCGCTTTCACATGACGGCAGTTGCAGAAAATTATCGTTTATTCATGGTAAACCTTGCAGATTTGTGGCTTTACTTGTAGAAATCTGCACCCGTTTGCATCTGCAGGTAGTTACAAGTATTGTTGAAGTAGTGACTGAGAAATTTAACCACTTTGAACGGACATAATTCATAAAACATAGCTGATATTGGTGAGAGCAATGCGTAAAGTAAATGCAGTTAGTGAGACAAAGCTACAGCGCTTCATTTTGATTGGCTGTTGCAGATGTCGCAGCTCTATATCTGAAGTAAGCGTGGATTTATATTTTGAAAAGACTCGTGACTTTAAGTGGAAGGTTCAAGTTGTTCCAGTAACTAGATTTTTCTACATTTTTGATATGTTGATAAGGGATTTTTTCTCAACAAGATAAACCCACACTTGAAACTATTGCATTTTGTGGCGGGTTAAAATTTATATTGCGTGGACTATGAACACAAGTTCACAAAAAAGGTGTTGCGCCTAACTGCAGATAACTCAATTTTAAGTCACTGAATTTGAATGGCACCATTGAAATTCTTTTAGGTCGTTCTCCAACGTTAGTGTCGCTGTAAAGATTCATCTTCAGACTCAGACTTCTTCATTCAGAGACTTCATTCAGACTTTCTCCTCAACCACAGTCAATGAGAGTGAGATACCGTCGGTCATTAAAATGAGTAATATCACTGGCAAGTCGATTCCAATTGTCCTCCACCTCTTTAGCTCCATCCTGCCATTGTGCTGGACTTAGGTCAATTGACAGGCATTTCATGCAATTTTTTATCACTTCATGTACTTCATCTTTTGTCACAATCGGCCCTGCTGTCTTAACGAAGTCTAAATTTTTGTCAACTCCGAGATGACCCTTCTTATGCACTTCGGAAGCAGTTTTTCCATTCATGGTCAAACAAACAACTTGCGGTTCTTTGACGTACTTGATTATATTGTACTTTGACTATATCAAAGTAATCTCGAACTTGGAAGAATGTTCATTGTATAGCCTAACTCTCGCATTTCATTCAGTCTTCTTTTCACGAAACTTCCGGCAAACCATTTAAGTGCACATTTTCCTTTATTTATGATTTTGCCTACCCAAATGTTACCTGTTTGCGAGTCAGTGACAATTTTGACGATGTCATAATTCCACTTTATAGCAATGCTTGTAACCTTTCATCTAAATCTGATACGTTAATAATACGTTGGACATCGTTATTATTTCTCAGGCAAGACGGTAGCCACGATTTTCCACGATAGCTCCATCAATTTCCAACATCTCCCCCAAAGCCAAGTTACATGCATTACACAAAAAATGCACTTTCAGAATCTGATACAGCCTATATAACTTGAACAGGATTCGATCATCCATTTGCTCTCTTCCAAACACATCACCAATAAATTGCTCTACTCCTTCCGAAATCGGCTCGTCCCTTTCCCCTTCACTGTACAATCTTTTGAGAATTCCGCAACTCACTCTTAACCAACCCGCGACAGGAAAATGCCCCACCAATTGTCCGCACACAGCAAACACCTGCCTTTCGTCATTGGGAATGGCACTTCTGGTAGGCCTACTTCGTTTCTACGAGTCCATTCCAAGTATATCCGTCCTTTTTTCTCCGGTCAACCACAGAAATCTTACTTCATTAGATGCTATCGCTGGTTTTGACTTCAATCCGCATGTAAAAAGATGCTCCGCTACTGTCTGCTTTCATAACTGCACAGATGCTGGTCTCTAACTGCACCGTCAGCCGAACTGCCTCTTAATATAACCATGTCTGCAATCTGCATTATATTAAGTGGCCATATTACAGTTACATATACCGATACATCATTGAATCCCAGAATTTTGTTGAATTTCAGGCATTCTTTGGGTGCAGTATGTTCTTGGAATGTCATTGGAAATGTCCTGGAATGCCTGGGAGGAAAAGCACGGCAACCGTATGTTTTTGGAAAGCGATAATCCATTGTAACTATTATAACCACTGCATTATTTATTCAAAGTTGGCAGAAAATCTAGGCATGGGAAGACATGAAATTCTGATTGACGGCTGAGAGGCTTGATGTCCCGCTTGTCTGTCCTTTTTTTCTTCGAAAGTTTAGGCAAACTAATATGACGCATTTATTTACTTACTTTCTCCGTTTGGCGTCCTCTTTTCCTCTTCTGTTGAGGGTTGGACGATATGAGACTTCTACAGCGGGCACGGTCATGTGTATCGTTCGCAGACAGTCACATCCTCGCATATCTTCCACAATCATCTTAAGCCATAATTTTCTTGGCCTACTCCGAGGACGGGGTCCTTCGACTTCCACCTCCAGGACTCGTTGGATTGGGTCTTCCACAGTCCTTCGCTGTACATGACCGAACCAACGAAGTCTCCTCGCATAACTTCTTCGAGTGGTACAAGGCCGCATTTAGTCGCCACTTCAACACTGTCGCTTTGGTCAGAGTGAGGTTCCTGTCATGCAGCGAAGCATCCTTCTGTCGCACGAGCGCAGTTGTTGGACCTGGTGTTGTGTAAAATGACGCATTTACAATTTGATAAATAATCCAGTGTATTTTTAAAAACTTTTGAAATCCCTGTAAATATTTATAGTAGGAGTTGGCAACGTATCAACCCACGAACTCTTCTGTTGCAGCCCGCGGTTCCCTTCAAGATGGCAGTCATAAGTGACCCACGTGGTCTACAGTGATTCTTGCAAATCTGGTTGAAACAATAATCATCATTCAGACCACAAACATTTGTCAGAAGCGATTCAGCTGGATGCAGTGTACTAAAATTACATTAAGACCTCAACTCATAGACTCACCTTCAACACGTCCTTCAGTCCTCTCTTCAATCAGGCCTGACACTAACTCACTATCGTGACAAATCATCAAGCTTAACCAGTGATGCAACTTCGACTAGACTTTAATCGAGTTCGAGGTCTGCCCCGAATTAAGTTATATAATATTGATTGACTTTGATACCAGGTACTTGCATGAAAGGAAGACAGACATTTGTTTTTATCATGTCATTAATCACATTGTGTCAGCGAATCCAATTGTCCAAAAATCGATGTGTGTAGAGCTGGTCTTCTTTTTGAAAAATACCTTGCGCTAAATATCAAAGACTTTTATGGGGCTCCTGTCTTCCATTTAAGTGGCCCATCGAGCGACCAGCTATAGACCTACATTAGTGGAGACCATGTTTAGGGCTTTTTGAATGCTATTAATGGCCTTCATGAGCTCTCATAAGTGGTAGGCCTAATGAAGTGACAAGATCAAACGAAAAGAAATTAGAAAGCTTCAATCTGTTTATGGATTCATTTTTGTTCCATCCGAATGCGAAAAGAACACTTATCAATGACACATCATATTATGTAAGTTCTTGTTATCATCTTTCGTCGTCATGATCATTACCGGTAATGATATTAACGTCCATATGCTCCCAAACGTGGAGTTAGACGATGTTTCAATATAAAAATTCTAATCTGCTGCACCTGTTGTCTTATTTCGTATAATGTGCTGATTAAATAAATGAAAGTATATTGCCTCCAATGTTATGTGCAATCGAAACAATTGATTTGTTTTGATTCAGATTATCACTCTTCCTTCACCAGCTAAGCTAGTGACGGGATAGATATCTTTGCCGTCGTCATAGGGATGACTATGGGAGTCGTTAAACTTCGCGGATCGGAGAGTTCCATGCTTTTTCAATTAATCAAAGGGTGCCGATATTTGGGCATCCCCTATACTGATTTCTTTGCATAAACACCTCCCGATGCCAACTCTCCCTAACCCTATACCAACTCACCCCACCTGACCACGACTTGAAAAATGTGAAGTATATGGATTCTATTGATCATGTATGAACAAGGCTTTGAGGAATGTTTAAGCACTGGTAGTGACCCAAAGAGGTCACAATCCCAACACTTTACCTTCATTTATTAAGCAGTGACAGCGGTTTTACAAAACAATTACCAAGTCACCTCAGTCTCCCATACACAAAATTTGGATGATTGTAGCAAGTAATATACTAGAAGCATAGAAATATGCTTAATAGTCCCACCGCATGGACGAGACCGAAGATGGGACTTTCATAGAATGTTCTACACCCTATGACCAAACACAAGGAGATTCTGCCGCTAGCGGTGTTGGGCGGAATCTTGTTTATTCAGTGATAAATGCGGAATATCAGCATTACGTCTGTATTTTGCCTTTTTTTGCGGTTTGATGGAGGAAACAATTGGCAAAAGGCCAAAAAATTTAGCGAAGATATGTTTGGAAACGTAAATCTTTAATTCGCCCAAAATGCCAAACATCTCCCAGCTCCCAGGATCTGACATTTTTGCAGTTCATAGATGACTTCATTCATTTACGCAGTCAGTCTTCTTTCAATTAGAGCAATAGGAACAGAACAAATCGGTAGGAGAAGTCGATGCGATCGACGCAACAATGAGAGAAGAGGCGTGCATGAGTTCAAAGTCAATGACATTGTGATCATGTGTACGTGTGTTGTACTTATGATTCCCAGCAGTGCTTGGTAGATATAATTACTTAGTGTGTTGCATTGTATAGGTATTAGCAATTTCCCTTGTCAATCTGGCTATATGATTCAGAAACATTTTTTGCATTATATGATTTAGCTAATTCAAAATACATCGGCTTTGTACACTGAATTACTTTGTAATTTACATTAAAAGGTATGCACATTCAACTTGCCTTTTTCGGTACGAGCAAGAATTTTCAAAAACAGTAAAGGCAATGTTTCCAATTGAATTAAGATGTATAACCAATTGATATGCTATTCATCAGGGCTCACTTAGCCCATATAGACTGTCAAATAATAGAATCTGTGATCGTGATATCAAACAAAATAATACAAGGTATCTACAAAGCATCTATGAATTTTCTGTGAAGGCAAAATTTGAATATAACGGCAGCGGAATTAGCGCTTAAGAGCAGCGGCGGAATCTCCTTGTGTTTGCCTATTTTTACTACGAAAAGCGTGCCTTCCGATTTCTACCGAGTACCTTTGATCTGCAGACATGATCAAAGAAAAAGACATGTTATTTGAGGGGAAATTGAGGTTTTTGACCAAAACGTCAGTTTGCTGTGTTAGCGCCGACTATGTGAAATGTACTAACTCAATTTATTATCTTAATTTAAGACATGATATGTCTTCAAATCGTCTTCTATCAAGTAGGCCTACTAGAAAAAAATGTTGATGTACAATATTATTGTGGTTAGATGCTATAGGTTTGAGCTAAATTTTGATGAAAATTTTGTGTTTACCTTAGTGGCATGCTTGCTAAATCCATGTGTTTAATGTTTGCAGTTAAAGGTGTATGGTTACATGGTTACATGACTTCATTCCCTGAAGATACATCATGCCAAAAATTACGGCGCTAGATAAGAAATACTGAATTAAAGATGTTGCCCGTTTTTCAACTTTTCCATTTGCAAAAATACAGAGAATGTTCAATAAATAAATTTCAATTCAATATGCATGTTACATTTTGCGATGTTTTCATAGAAGCATAATAAAGATTCGTTGATTGACTGTTTCCTGGGTTTCGGCCCGCGAGCAGGTTAAACCTGATCCAAAGGCTCGCAGAGGCGTGCTAGTTGATGGCAGCTGACGGGAGGCTCACTTCCGTGGGTGTCGTCTCACCAAGAATAGATTAGTTGCTAAAAATATGTACAGTCGATTTGCCAACAAATATTTACAAGTCCGAGCTTTCGTGTGCCGGCTCGCATTGTCAAGGTTTGGCAAGAGTGTTTAGGTTACCGACCCGTTATTTATGGGTCATCTTCTCTCCCATGTTTTCAATTTTGTCTAAAATCCATCATAACGAATCAATCGTCACCAAACACCTGTGACGCACGTGGCTGAGTAAATTTTCCAACATTCAAAAAAGTAGTGAATGCACTATGTAGCCTACTTCAATTGAACTTCAAGTGCAGATAGAGATCAGGACTCAAAGTTTTCCGGGAATTCACGGATGTCTAGGGTTATGGGATCCAAAATATGTACTTTCATGCTGATTTTTCAAGCAATTTGCATGAATTTGTTCATTTGCTGCTCTTTTATGGCTATGACTCTCATTTTCCGGAATTTTCACACGCCATGACTTCGAGAGAGTTGTCAGCACCTTGATCTGATTTCGTCTGATGGATCAGAATTATTGTGACTACTTCTCCATTTTTCACAGATTTTAGACAAATTTCAAAATGTGGGTGGGAGGATGTAGCCCGGAGGAGCCAATTCCTGATTTAAAGTACGCTTAATGTTCTAAATTATTTTGGAAATCATCTGCTAGCTCATAATTAGTGTAGTTCAAAAATTTATTTTGCGCAATTAAAGATCAATTCTTTTCTTTTGTAGGCTAGTGAGTCCCCGGACGTCATGTCACGTGGTGGTACTGAGAAGTTCAGTTTCAACCGTGATTCCAATGAGAAAAGTGACGCAATTAAGTCTCCACAATGTCCGCAGCCAAAATCAGCTCGCACACAGGCCATCATCGACGGCCTCTTCGCACCTAGACCAATCCCTCGGAGACGTAATGGGAATGTGAAAGTTCAAGAGTCAAGAGCTACCGAAAGAAAAGTTATCCGCGACGTCGCAGAAAGCAGTAATTGTTCATGTCCTTCGAATACTGATACGAAAGGAAATGATAGAGAAGTAAACCAGGCAACCATCACAACCCTTGACAAAGAGGAGAAGGAGAACCATCCATCTAATACCTCGAATTCTAAGGATTCAGTAATTGAACAGAAGAAAAGAGAAAACAAAGTCACTATTATAAGTAATGAAGGTGGAAAGAATGTAATAAAGCAAGTGAATGGTGGTAGTTTCAAAAACGATGGCGGAAATTTCAAGGTACATTTTTGGTACAGCAATCAAATGACCATTCATGTACTTACTAGGGCTACAATTTGAATCTCCCTTCCTTCTATTTGAGTTTCATGAAGTAGCATTTTTGAGTAAATTAACTGATCAGGAAAATATATACTGCCTAAGTGCATGCTTTTAACTGATCAGAAAAATATATACTGCCTAAGTGCATGCTTTTAACTGATCAGGAAAATATATGCTGCTTAAGTGCATGTCGGAACTCGAGCTTGGTGAAAATCGAGTTGAATTGCCCACCATTTTCATATTGATTCTTTGATCAATCGGTGTTATTGGCGCATTGAGGAAGAATTAGCTAGAGATTCCGAAATCGCATGATTCCGGGATTAAGGAGAATCGCAAATATAGGAATATATAAATCCTGGGATCCTGTGGGTTTTGCAAATCCCGAAATAACGTGATTAATTCACCGTGTTTCCTCTAATGAACGACGCCTTCTAGCAGACGCACCTCATATTTCATTACTGAAACAATGCCTAATTTTCACTTTTTTTGATGTGATAGACACATTTTATTGGAATATGTGGATTTTCATGCGAAAATTGCTGACAAAAGCAGTTAAGTAGATAGAAGCCGACTTTTGCATTGAGTCGCACTTGTTAGTGGCCTGTTGATTTCCCAAGTAACCTTTGCGGATTTCGGTATAAGAAACTCTACATTTATAGAGCATCTGTGTATCTCAATAAGATTCCAGGATTTCTTCCTTCTTGCTCGTTGATCTACTTTTCAGTAATTGGTGACAGCTAGAACCCTGAGGTTCCCTGCAATCGCTTTTTGTTCGAATAAGCCTTTAATCTAATTTTTTGAGAAAGGAATCAAATCACTCCCTTTGTTTGAGGTAGCGCGTCGGGCAAGTTTCATTGTTTGAAAATAAAACTTCTCTCTCAAACAATGGGAGCGATTTGATATTTTTCCCTTGCGATTATGACGAACTTCCCTTACTTATCTGTGAAATTTCTTTAATCCTACATCATTTATTTTCAAAATGTCGGAAATGAAAACAAGCTCCATTTTGTTGTAAATAATGAAACAATTTTGATCGACAAATTCAAACTGGTATTTGGCAGACCTTTTTCGGTCGAATTGTGAAGCTTTTCTACATTTGCAAATCATTATTAACCCTTAAGATACAAAGGTAATTTTCTATCTTTAAAATACAAAGGGTGATCAAAATTATCACCTCGCAAATAACCGCTGTATATGCCCGATAATTGATATATGTATTTTAACTCATCTAGATCAATTATGACTGAAAGAATGGCTTACTTCGAATTTGGACGCTTAAAATCTCGATTAGTGAACCAGCAGGGTTGCCATACGTCCGGATTTTATCCGGACGTCCGGATTTTTTGACAGAATCTGCTGATGTCCGGATTTTTTGACAGAATCTGCTGAAGTCCGGATTTTTTGTCAAAACCATCAAAGTTCCGGATTTTTATCGAATCCATACTAATGTTCGTCAGTTATTTCTTTACCCGTTTAAAATCATTCAACTACTTGCCTTGGACTAAAGCTGATTCATCCCTATCATTTTAGCCAACTGCTTTTTTCACCGACTACTAGGGTCCAATTTGGGTAATTTTATGCATGCACTATGCTGTTGTCATAACAGTTTACTTCTTGGATTTGCACAAATATATTTTGACTTGTCAATGTGTTTGCAAATTGTATTGTATAGAAGAATTCATTCTACCGTAACTGTTCTTCAGAGGCAGCGCGGCCAGAACAATGAAGCTCGGATTTGCATGTTTGTTCACACTTCGCCTAGATGAGACGAACAATTCATCTGGGTACAAGCAGCTCGATTTGACTGCTCTTTCCTGGTGCTCCAATCACCAAAGAATCCTTGTAGAATTCCTGACCTCGATTTACATGAAAATAGACTGGAAAGATGTGATTGAGGCTCTTGCAGGAAACCGAGCGCCACCCAAACTTTGTAGTGCTCAGATACTTCATGCTGAAGTAATGAATTTTCTGAAAACCGTGAACATCTCAGCCAAAAACGTACTTGCCATCAACCGCGACGGGCCGCATGTTATGACAGCCTTCATAAAACTGTTCTCATCTTCTAATCCGGATGTTATAGACTTTGGTTCTTGCAAGCTACATACATTGCACAACTGCGTGGAAAAAGCTATGGGCAAACTGAAATTCAATGTGCTTCAATTTTCACTCGACATGAAGTATTTCTTTTAAGGGCAAGCTCTCAGATCCGAAGAATTCGCTGCTCTGCGAGACGAGCTGGATTTACCGAACTTGAAACTAATTGATCATATGGGATGAGGTTTTTGACCTTACTTCATTTTGTGAATCGAGTTCTCACACTCCTTGATGCGCTTCGAACCTATTTCGTCCACTATTTGCCCAAAAAAGGATTGGCAGATTTGGCAAAGAATGATCGGTATGAGCGACTTCGCAGCGCATTTGCATCAAAGAAGACAGACATCTACCTCCTTTTTCTATCGGAAGCACTTCCCCTATTTCAAGAAATGCAATTATTTTTACAGAGAGACGATCCCATTGGGCCGGAGTAGCCTATGTGTATAGAATTTGTGGTATGATGGCTTCTCTAGGCGGACGATTTTTGCTGCCTTCTGTCTGTGAAGACATCGTCGTGTCGAAGATTTCAACATCAAGCATGGCCCCTGAAAATCACTCATCAGACGTTGACATTGGCCACCGAACCGAACGTTTATGTCTGAAAAATTTGCAGTCTGCCGAAATGACCCATTTCAAATTCGAAGCGAAGGCTTTTTATTTGGAGGCTTTCCACGCAACCATGAGCAATCTCAAACTTGATCAAAAAGAACACATGCGTTTGTGGCGAAAGTTGACATTGCTGTGTCCACAAAGCCGCACGTTTCAGTCGGATAAGGACAAGACAACAAAATTGAAAAACTTGACGTTTCTTGCAGGTCTCATTCCCACAATAAAAGTTGATGACATGCAACCATTAATCGAGGAATGGAAACAGCTGGCAATCAACAATGATATTCAGCCACTCAAAGAAAAACGGCTAGATGCTTATTGGGGCAAGATATTCGAAAAGAACAAATATCCACTGATCAAAGTTCTTGTGCAGGCATTGCTTTGTATTCAGCCACACAATGCTGCTGAGGAAGGAGGATTTGGTGTAAATGCAGCTGTAGTCACAAAGGAGAGAAATCGTCTCCAACCCGAAACTCTGAACGGTATCCGGCGAGTGCGATCTCACTTGAAAAATACCGATGGATTACAACATTTTTCAGTAACTCAGTCCCTCATCGACTTAGCTCGAAGCTCATCCCGGCGATACTTCCAATCATATGACAGGGTGTCTACAAGGCCTGGATATCCTGGATAAATCCTGATTTTGAAAATTTGGCCTTGATGTCCTCGATATCCTGGATAAATCCTGATTTCGTCGAAATTAAAAGTTGTGAAAAACGTCGTGAGCCACATTTTTAACGTTTGCAATAATGTAAACAAAATGTAATTATGCTTTTCGGTGAATTAATCTTCGTTTGTGCTTTTCGATTTCATTTGATAGCGTAAAACAATGTTCGTGTGTGTTTTCTTTCTGTTTCAGGTTACTTGTGTTAATTTAAGGTTTTTTCGTACACATGAATTTTCGAACTCGGTGGGTGTCTCAGACTTTGCAAACAGATTAGTGACTCCTATTTTGTAGTTGCATCCAATGACTATCAGTTAGTGAATCTTGTTCGTCGTAGTGTCGACGTTTCCACATCCTTGACTTCAACTACATCATCTTCAATGAATGCTGATGCATCTTCATCGATGCACACAAGTAAAATTTCTACAATTAACCCGGAAACGAGAACGGCTCCTATTACAGCAGCTATGAAAAAATGAAGTATATCAAAGCAGAAATAATTTTGGCCTTGGATATGGTAAAGAAACACCGTTCACAACGATCATGTGATGATCAACAATCTATATTTCAAGCGATGTTCAAGAGCCACCGTGTTGTTGACAACATCCAAATGGCCAAAGATAAGTTAGGCTACGTTGTGACTTTCGGACTATCTCCACATTTTCAGAAAGAGATACTAGCCAGAGTACATACGTCCAAGGAGTTTAGCATACCTTTCGATGAGGCATTAAACAAAATTGTTCAAAGGGGACATCAAGATCTGTGGATTAGATATTTCAACGAGCACTGGTGTTATGGTTAGTGATTATGTAACGTCAGTATTTCTCACTCACTCGAAAGCTGAAAACATATTTGAAAGTGTCAATAAAGCATTGGATAAAATTTTGTTGATGTCTTCAATAGATTGTTGCAAATCAGCATGGCAGTCAATCATTTCACCGAAGATTTTCTGAAAAATTTCAGCACAAGTATGGGAAGGAATTGCTCCAAACAGGTACATGCTCGCTACATGTCATTCGTGAGTGGAGCATTGCAGTATGGATTGAAAAAAGTACTTGGGATTTGTCAACTGTACTGCAAAGCATGTACTACCTTTTCAAAGATTCTCCTGCACGCAGGGCTGATTAACGGCCACACATATTGCAGGTTCAACCGCATTTCCTAAGTTTTTTTGCAAATGCGGTTAGGTACAAAACAAAGATGTATGTAACAGAGCAATAGAGATTCTACCGAACATTGAGAAATATTGCGTCGATGTGAAACCTCAACTGCATGTAGCATCATTCTCAACAGTCGTTGACGCAATCAATGACCCATTTCCTGCAGCGAAGCTGTATTTTTTCAGCTCCGTAGCGTCTCAGTTTGAGCCATTTCTACGGCGGTTTCAACACGACAAGCCTATGATTCCATTTT
Source organism: Prostheceraeus crozeri (assembly GCA_907163375.1). Taxonomy (NCBI): domain Eukaryota; kingdom Metazoa; phylum Platyhelminthes; order Polycladida; family Euryleptidae; genus Prostheceraeus; species Prostheceraeus crozeri. The sequence continues at coordinate 63,693 of CAJQUW010009933.1, forward strand.
TACACGGTTTTCTGATGGGCATTGTCAAAGATAATGTACATTGAAAAGATTCGTTAAGGCATCGGTCATGGGACAGTCGGAGGTGGGGACAGACGCTTCCAAAATTCTGATACGTGATCTGAATAACGATGCAAATCTGAAGGAAATATCGCAAGTGGATCTGGAATTCGGAGCCAAACGCAGTATCCCAAAGAATTCTCATCCACGCAGAATGTTGGAGTTCGGTCAAGCCCCCCGCTATTGCCTAATACCTAGTAGGTAACGGCACTGTTAAAATGGCGATGACACGAGATGGTCATTTTATGACCATCATAAAAATTTCGATAGGCTCCTTGACTTCTGCAATAATATCTCATGGATATCTCCTGGATTTGAAAATTCCTGATGTAGTTGTTGTGTGCTAGGCAGTTTGTCTTCTTGCTTTATTATGCATTTATTATGCATTTTATTGTTTTGTGAGAGCAATCTCCATTCCATTGTTAGAGCAATAACTTTTCCGCGGCATGCATATCAAGTTCCAATGTCATACAAAAGTCCAACTTGTCAGATATCTACGGTACATGACTGACAACAGACATGACATGTCATCAGACAATGGATGACCAAACAATTGGTAGCTGACCGTGAGCGAATCTTCACAGACGTATTTAACGCGGCATGAACAACGCCCGCTCACGCAATCTGGTCTCTCCAAGCGAAGTTGTCGGCGAGAGCCGTTGACGGTGTTGCAGCCTATCTTCTATGTGCGAACTATCATCGAACTGCTGCGGACGTGATCACCACGGCTTGTGGTCCTGGAAGAATCTGGAGACTCTGTTGGTGCTGTGACTGTCTTATAACTGTGAACGTACCATCTGTCCTTGTAAGGACTGTTTGCACCATTTATTTATTTTCACGATATAATTTATCCACATTTTTCATTTACATTTTTCAATCATATGTTTTGGGAATATTAAGAAAATAATAACCCGTAACATATTTGGCGACCACGCCAGGACCCAGCTTTGTTTTCACTGACGCACAGCTCGCCTGAGAGCCGTCGGTTCTTCGAACCACCACTTCTTCCCAGTTAAGGTTCTGAACTTTTTCTTTTTTCGCTTCCTTGGTCCACTCTTTTTAAGTTAAGTCTTAAGGCTTAATAACTGTAGGCCTAAGCATAAGGCTAAAACTAACCGTGGGCAAGTTTTGAGCTATATATTTCTCGATTTTTTATCGCATTTTTTGATCTTCCTAAATAAAATAATTTTCTCGCGTTATTTAATAAAGATTGTTAGGAATTAGCTACGAACGTAAGAAATGGACTTCGATACTAAAGAATTCCTTAAACAATTCAATGAAGCCCCAAATGTGCAACAGCTGAAGGAATTGAAGAAAGCGGAACTATTCGATGTTGGAATCCAGTTGCAATTGCCAGTTAAGATGACTATGCGAAAGGAGCAAATACTCCAGAGAATCAAAGAGCATTTCATCGAAGAAGGCAAGATAGAAAAGGATGTCCAAGGAGAGTTACCGGAAAATTCCAATGTGTTGTTAGAATTGAAAAAAATAGAATTGGAAGAAAAGCGATTAGAACGAGAACGAGAATTGGAAGAAAAGCGATTAGAAAGAGAATTGGAAGAAAAGCGATTAGAACGAGAACGAGAAGAAAAGCGATTAGAACGAAGAGAACAAAGGGAGGCCGGTAAGAGAACAAAGGGAGGCCGAAAGAGAACTCAGAGAAAAAGAGATGAATATGCAAAGAGAAATTGAAATAGAGAGAATAAGAACAAAAGCAGAAACTGAAAAAAGAAAATCAGAAGCATCATTAAAAGAAAATGCATCTATTGTTCCAAAGTTTTCCGAAAGAGACGTGGAACAATTTTTCCTGTGTTTTGAGAGGGTTGCTGAAACGGCAAACTGGCCAAAAGAAAAATGGACCTTCCTGATGCAGACAGTTTTAACTGGTAAAGCACAAAAGGCGTATGCAGCCTTACCTAATGGCGATGCCAAAGATTATGAAAAGGCAAAACAAGTAATCCTTGAAGCATATGAGTTGGTGCCAGAAGCCTACCGACAGAAATTCCGCTCATGGCAAAGAATGAAAGAGCAAAATCATTTACAATTTGCCAAAGATAAAGAAGTCTTATTTGATAAGTGGACGAAAGCCGAAAACGCCGATACGTTAGAGAAACTACGAAATGTCATCCTATTGAAGAATTTAAGAACTGTTTGAGCCCACAAATCAAAGTATATTTAGATGAGAGAATGCCACAAAACATAGCCGAAGCAGCAAGAATCGCCTAATAATACGAATTGACGCATAAAAAGCCACGGTCGTATTACCATTATGAAAAGCCAAGAAACTATTACACAAGAAGTGCAGAAAAATATCATGAAGACAAAAGACAGGAAAAATATTATGAAGACAACAGACAATATGACAATAAAAACAAACAGCCAGAAGATATGAGAAAACGAGAAACGCCAAGATGGAAAATAGAATGTGAACACTGTAAGAGAAAGGGACATGCAAAAACAGAATGTTGGCAATTGCATGGACGACCAGAAAAGTACGATAGAAAGCCCGTAACGCTTGTTCGTGAAACGAACTGCCATATTGAGACTGAGCAGGAAAAATCCTTTCCTACTAGTTTTTATGGTGTTCAGGTCAATGAGCATGATAGGTATACTTCAGTCGACGAAAGTGAACAACTAATTGAAGAAGGGAAGCAAGCTTTCACGAAAGACGGTCTAGTTGGTAATGATAAAGATTATTTATATCCAGTTACAGTATGGCGAGATACCGGAGCATTTCAATCATTAATAGTGAAAGACATAGTTCCAGTGTCACATGCTACATACACGGGATTATGTGTTCCACTCCGCGGCGTCGGAGGATGTATCTCAGCTCCACTGCATAACTTGTACGTAAAAACCGAGATAGTGGAAGGTACCTTCATAATTGGTTTAGTCGATCGAGAAGAAATTCCTATTGAAGGGATCGATTTGATTGTTGGGAACGACTTAGCCGGATGCAAACTTCAGGTACCACGTATGATAACAGACATGAAAGAAATTGAAGCAGACGAAGGAGAAATAAAAGATCATGAAGCGAAAGAGAATGAACTGAAAGAGATTGAACTAGCGAAAGAAAGTGAACAAGCAACAGTATGTACCGTCACAAGATCCATGAGTAAGAAAGAGAAATCAGAAAAAGAGAATGAAATTGATGAAAATATTGAAGAGAAAGAAATAACATTCGAAACGAATATAGATCGGTGTCAACTAATAAAAGAACAAGAAAGCGATGAAGAATTACAAAACATCTCCGCAGAACTGAACGAGAGTGATAAGAATGAGCGCATTTACTTTTACAAGCAAAATGGTATCCTATTTCGTTGCTGGAAACCAAGAGAAGCCACTCCTGAAGAAACATGGCAAGAAGTACATCAAATTGTAATACCTAAGTCATATCGACAAAAAGTCTTAAGCGTTGCACACGAAAACGTATTAAGTGGTCATCTCGGTGTACGCAAAACTCATTATCGAATATTGAAGCATTTTTACTGGCCGAAAATGTACAAAGATGTAGCTAACTTCTGTCGAACTTGTCATACATGTCAGATAGTTGGTAAATATCAGTTAGATCCCCCGAAAGCGCCGTTAATTCCAATCCCTGCGTGCGAAGAACCATTCAGAAATATCATTATTGATTGTGTTGGACCTTTACCACGAACCAAAATGGGACATGAATATCTATTTACAATTATGTGTTCGTCAACCAGATTTCCAGAAGCTATCCCATTGAGAAGCATTAACGCCAAAAATATTTGTTCGGCTTTGATCAATTTCTTTACTATGGTGGGATTACCGAAAGTCATACGCTCAGATCAAAGCACGAACTTTACATCGAAGATATTTAGTCAAGTGTCAGAAGTACTTGGAGTAAAACATATTTGTTCAACTGCTTATCATCCAGAATCTCAAGGTGCGTTAGAACGATTCCATCAAACATTGAAAGTTATGATGAAAACTTACTGCGAAAAACATCAAAAAGACTGGAATTTAGGTATACCAATGCTATTATTTGCCATCCGCGAAACAGTTCAAGATTCACTCGGATTTAGTCCATTTCAATTAATTTATGGTCATGAAGTTAGAGGACCCCTGAAGTTGATGAAAGAAAATATGCTCAGCGAAGAGAAGAAAAACACGAATTTGTTAGACTACGTGTCTGAGATCAAAGAGAGACTCACTGAGATACAAAAGTCTGCAAAGGCTAATCTAATAAATTCGCAAAGTAAAATGAAGAAGCAATTTGACAGAAACACAAAAGAAAGAACATTTCAGCAAGGTGAAAAAGTACTCTTATTATTGCCAATCTCGGGAGATTCGATGAAGGCAAGGTATCAAGGTCCTTATATGATACAAAAGAAAATAAGTGAAGTCAACTATGTTATAGAAACTCCGGATAGAAGAAAGAAACAAAGAATGTGTCACATAAATATGCTCAAGAAATATCACGACCTAGACGAAGAGTCAACAACTGAGTCAAACCCTTCTGATGCTGTGCCGGAGAGTCTGGTGTCAGCATCGCAGACGAATTTACCTGCACTGGGTGATATAAAAGAAAATTCTACAGGCACTTCGATCACTATGATTGCGTCAGGGGAGTCTGCAGTGGCAACATCGCTGACGAACTTGGCATCGCCGGGTGATGCAGAAGAGGAAGTCAATCTCATCATGCCAAGAATGAATAATTCAAAGATATTAGAAAATCTTGATAGCCATTTCCAGCATGTCGATTCCGAACAGAAAGAAAGGATAAAAGAAATAATTCAAGAGCACAAAGGAATATTTTCCGATCATCCGCAAATAACTTCGTGGGCAGATCATGATGGCGAATTATCTGAAGAAAGGCCAATAAAACAGAGTCCGTACAGAATGAATCCAGAGAAGAGAGAAATTATGAAAAAGGAAGTAAAATATCTGAAAGATCATAACATAATAGAAAATAGCAACAGCAATTGGAGTTCACCATGCATTTTGGTACCAAAACCAGATAAAACTCATCGTTTTTGCACCGATTATAGAAAAGTAAATGAATTGACAATCGCAGACAATTATCCCTTGCCGAATATCGAGACTTGCATTGAACAAGTAGGAGATTCGAAAATAATCAGCAAGTTTGACTTATTGAAAGGATATTATCAAGTTCCTTTAACAGAAAGAGCTAAGCGAATTTCAGCCTTCGTCACCGAAGAGGGTTTATTTCAATACAAAGTTATGCCCTTCGGAATGAAAAATGCCGCATCAACATTTCAAAGACTAGCTAATAAAGTCATCGAAAATTTAGACAACTGCGCCGTATATATTGACGACATAATCGTTTATAGTAATGACTGGCCAGATCACTTGGAACAAATACGAAAATTATTCCAAAGAATCGGCGAGGCCGATTTAACAATCAACCTCAGCAAAAGCGAGATTGGGAAACAGTCGCTAAACTATTTAGGTTTTGAAATCGGACATGGGAAAATAAAACCTATTATGGCAAAAGTTCAAGCCGTTGTAAACTTTCCTGTACCTAACTCAAGAAAGGAACTAAGAAGATTCCTTGGTATGGCTGGGTATTATAGAAAATTTTGCAAAAATTACGCAGATGTTGTAAACCCTTTGACAAGCCTCACGAGCCCAAAAATAAAATATACTTGGAGTAATGAATGCCAAGTAGCTTTCGAACAAGTCAAAACAATGCGGGCCTCACCACCGATTTTACCAGTACCTACATTTGAAAAGCCATTCAAATTATATGTCGATGCTAGCGGCCTTGGTCTTGGTGCATTCTTGGCTCAAGATGATGAGGAAGGGAACGAGCATCCATTATCATATTATTCGAAGAAATTCAATCATTACGAAAGAAATTACAGTACGATTGAAAAAGAAGGCCTAGCTTTGGTTCAAAGTTTGAGACACTGCGTATTTCCTCAAAGGCCGGCGAGCTACTTTTGTTTACACAGATCACAATCCGTTAGTTTTCATTAACAGAATGAAAAATGACAATCAGAGACTTTCGAGATGGAGTCTGTTGTTACAGGAATATAATATTATCATTCAACATGTACCCGGGAGAGATAACATCATAGCAGATCGTTTGTCGAGAAGTTAAATAAAAATGTGATTTTTATTTTTTTTTTTGGTGGGGCGTGTTGTGTGCTAGGCAGTTTGTCTTCTTGCTTTATTATGCATTTATTATGCATTTTATTGTTTTGTGAGAGCAATCTCCATTCCATTGTTAGAGCAATAACTTTTCCGCGGCATGCATATCAAGTTCCAATGTCATACAAAAGTCCAACTTGTCAGATATCTACGGTACATGACTGACAACAGATATGACATGTCATCAGACAATGGATGACCAAACAATTGGTAGCTGACCGTGAGCGAATCTTCACAGACGTATTTAACGCGGCATGAACAACGCCCGCTCACGCAATCTGGTCTCTCCAAGCGAAGTTGTCGGCGAGAGCCGTTGACGGTGTTGCAGCCTATCTTCTATGTGCGAACTATCATCGAACTGCTGCGGACGTGATCACCACGGCTTGTGGTCCTGGAAGAATCTGGAGACTCTGTTGGTGCTGTGACTGTCTTATAACTGTGAACGTACCATCTGTCCTTGTAAGGACTGTTTGCACCATTTATTTATTTTCACGATATAATTTATCCACATTTTTCATTTACATTTTTCAATCATATGTTTTGGGAATATTAAGAAAATAATAACCCGTAACATAATAGACACCCTGATATGAGCACGATAGTGCTAGTGATGATGAAGAATCATGAACGTAAATTTTTAGACTATTTAAAGAATTGTTTTTGCCAAAGAAGAATTTTTTATCGGATTGTTTTTATGGACAGATTTCAGTGAGCTAGATTGTTTATACTTGACGTGTTTTTATTGATAGTGATCATTTGTCTATCAGTGATGTATGATATATAGACTTGCTTTCTGGTAACGCAATCACAGATGCAACGTTGTATTCTTTATAGATTTGTTGATTCATAACCGAACCATAGGCGCACTGATGTACTTTTATGAAGATTTGTTTTTTCTGGTAGCGCAATCATAGGCGCACTGTTGGATTATTTATATAGATTTGTTTTTCTGGTAACGCAACCATAGGCGCACTGATGTATTTGTATATAGATTTGTTTTTCTGGTAACGCAATCATAGACACACCGTTTTATTCTTTATATAGATTTGTTTTTCTGGTAACGCAATCATAGGCGCACTGTTGGATTATTTATATAGATTTGTTTTTCTGGTAACGCAATCATAGGCGCACTGTTGGATTATTTATATAGATTTGTTTTTCTGGTAACGCAATCATAGGCGCACTGTTGGATTATTTATATAGATTTGTTTTTCTGGTAACGCAATCATAGGCGCACTGTTGGATTATTTATATAGATTTGTTTTTTCTGGTAGCGCAACCATAGATACACCGCTGTATTCTTAATAGATTCGTTGATTCTTAACACAATCATAGACGCACTAATGTATATTTTTATAGATTTGTTGATTCAATCATTTGACGAAATCATAGACGCGCTGATCAATTTTTATATAGCTTTGTACTGCCTATATTTGTTAAAAGGATTAGTGAAATATTCTCAGGCCTTCTGAGATTTATTGATGTATTTGTTAATTGAATATATTGCGGGTTCATAAAAGCTGCGATTTTTCATTCAAAATCACCTGTCATTTATGAATGACGAGGAAAAGAGATGCGCATGATATTGATGACAATCTTACGCATAATGACTATTTTCCATTCACAGTTAAGTATAGAAGGCAATTAATGTTTATATTTACTCTGATGATATAACATTAGAGCGTCCGGATTTTTTTCTGGACGAGTTTGGCAACCCTGAGCCAGTTATGTCTCTCTTCGATGAGTTTTTCAACACGGTGTCGTATATTGCGAAGGTTCCTGATGTTACGGCTATGCATGTACAAACTATCAACATTCATCATCCAGTTGCAGGACATAATGATCCTCACATCATGAGGCGCACATTTCTGTTGAGTCTAGCTGATGAATTGGTCAGATAGCGAGAGCTGTTTCGACTTGACAGACCATTTGGCCTTTCCACAAAGATAGTGAAGAAATTGGCCCGATCTACAGGCAACCAAATTCGCGTGTTCGGCAGCAAGAAGTTGAGGCTTCCAGTGGCAGACAGCGCTGCGACAAATCGCAATGCGGACCTAACTGTCTTGAGATGTGCAGCATGCAACTTGCCGATTTGCGGAAAACATGTAATAAAAAGATTCTGTGCGCTGGCTGTTGAATCTTACAATCGGTATGGGAGACCATAATACGCGTAATACGTTTGATGCAATGTGAAATGCTGATAATTCAATATTTTAAAACACAATATTTCAGGATGCGGTCTTGCATTGTGGATTTCATGTGATATACAAACAACTTTCATGAACCCTTTTTTCAGGCAGAAAAGTCGTTTATTTTTCTAGGCTTTAAACTCAGTGACTATTTTATCACTATCAAGAATGTACACATAGGAGTATTTTTACTTTCAAATTGGCTAAGAATAGTCTAAAAGAGATGGTGGAGGTGATCAAAATGATCATCCCTTTATATCTTAAAATGGTTAACAGAGGTATGTGATTTTCTCGGTTCTTTGACGGTGAATTTGATGTCTCTCGTGGACCTTGCATTTGTTGCATTTTGGACACGGCAGCTTCTATAGCCAGTTCTCCTATGCTAAGAGACTTAAGTCAATAAGTGCTGAGCAGTCGGTCGGTAGCCGTTAATCGGATATTCGATCGTACTTTGATTGAAAATGTTAAATACTGCCAGTGCAAATCTGAAATCTCAAGATAGTTCAGACCTCATGCATGCTTTTCTATCTTTCAGTACGGGAAAATTCTTATCGGAGACAACAGAACAATTACAGCGAAGGTAAGCAAGCACTGAAAACAAATTTCAGCATAGCATCCTACTCGTATTTGTACTACCCTGAATAAAAAGCAACTTCAATTAGTCAATTATTATTATACAATGATGTAATGGGGGATACAAGAAGCTCATTCAAAGCCACGCAACGTTTCGTTCTCGGATCTGGATCACGTGTGTAAATGAAATATCACAGGAACAGCAAGACGCGAAGTGAAATATGTTAGTAGAGGGCAAGGTCCTACATTCCAAAGAACAGCAGTTAACACATCGTCGTTGAAATTCCAAAATCTGATATCTCGATTTTAGTAAATTTTACAGTAAAACATTTTTCTGTCTAAAAAAATCAGTATATCATATATGTCAGATGTCAACTTTGTTAAAATTTCTTTAGTTGACAATAGATTATACATACAATTCCGTTATATTATGCCAATTTTGATTTTGTTCAAAAACCAAGTTCATTGAATTATCATGTTTTGATTTTGCCACAAAACAAAATATGTTAAAGCACACAATTAGCTGTCAACACGGCCTAAACTTCTTCAATATGTTCTTCCTCTTCATCAGGTTCATGCAGACGGTCAATCGTGTCAGTGGTAGAAAGTAATGATAGATATTCATCATGGAATATTCGGGGAATGACTCCTTTCTGACACAAGCTCATCAAATCTTTCTTTTTTGCATCGGAAATAGGTAGCGTCCCGTTGTACAACTTTTCTGGTTCTCAATAAATGTAAGCGATGGCTCCTCTACCTCACTTTCTATTGACATGAATCATGTGCATGGGTTCTGATAAGCAGTACTTCACAACCAGAGCTCCGGGAGACATTCCATTTGCCTCTACCTGGCGCAACGAGCTCCATCGACTGGCAGTGCTGGAAAACATCTCACCTAACATTTTGAAGTTTAAATCATCGTGCTTGATAGATGGCGTACTTCAAATGGTCTCTTGTCTTTATCTTTAATGCAGGACATTGTGATTATCCCAGGTCATTGTGAAGGTGTCCACATATGGATCCCGTAAACTGACCTTTCAATACTCGAATGCGCGGCATCAGCTTGGATGTACGTATGGCCGGGGATGAGATATGTGAGTCGAATGCACTTCAAATTAGTTGCTTTCTGAATAAAGTGGACTAACATTCCAAGTACCGCTCGATTTCGATTTTGTCCTCCACACGAATCTGAGAACAGTTCAATTTCAGTCTCTTCAATGTCGTCGATTTCTTTGAAATAATCGTACAAAACATTTGCAACCTTAGATGATCCGCGTTTCGCTGGAGTCTCGTTCCAAACATAGTATAATACCTTTTTTGGAACCACTTTCGAAAATAGTTTCGTTGTAGACTGCGATTTTGCGACTGTAGCCGACAAGCATTGATGTACTTTTAGGAGTCTGTAGTACCTAATGAAGATCAAGGGAGACAACTCTCTTAGAGGCGATGAATGGTTGTCCGACGAGAGCATGTTGATATTGATAAGTTTCCTGTTTCTCAGTCATGTGAGCTTCCTTCTCCTCTTGAGTTACGGCAGGGTTTTAGACATCACATATGAGGCATTTGTATTTTTTGGGGCGTGAATGCTGATATCATATGACTGAAATATTGAGCGAAATGTTGGGAGGCACACGAAGTTTCTGCCTGAATCACAACGCTCGTCATCAGTTTCTTCTTTGTATTTCTGACAGAGACGAGACACGTTCTTGAATCCCGAAGGAATGTACTTTCGCGTTGATGTGCTGCGTACGTAATGAGGTTCCATAATTGGCAGATTCTTGATGAAATTGTGAACCTTGTCTACCGCATCGCGCTTAGCTTGGTCAAGCGATAACCACCAGGTCTCGAGTTATCGTAGTACCAGTATGACAACGACCCTTTCTTACAGCCGCACCGTCAAGAACTCCACGTAGACGTAGACAGCACGTAGACAGCTCCTTGCATACGCGCACCTTAACACCTACTTCACCAGTGGGGTGGTAAGAGAAAGAACCCAATAGAATTTTGAAGATAACAGATTTTGGAATATTGCATAACATTTAGTATAGTCCCATAAGATTGAAACAAGCTTTTAGCATTTTTTTCTTTTCATAGTATCTGAATTGTCGGAGATGAAAACTCATTTTTGAAAAAAGGCTAGATAGCAGATTTTGGAATTTCTTCGTCGACATAGTACTTATAAACGATGGAAAGTAAAGCCTGAATTTACAATGTTTAAGCTGCAAGAAAAAAGTCTATAAAAGAAGAATCAGGCGACGAGAGAAAAGTTTTCTGATCTGTTTGTTCTACAGACTATATGTGGCTTTGCCTTTCACAATACATGTAAGCATTGGCTCTGGGAAGACGAGTCTGTAAGCATGGAAGTAGCCGTAAAGGCTTATGCTTCCGAAGTTTCTGACGACGCTTACGAAATTTTTCGATGTCATTTGTTTAAGAGAATTTCATAATAGTATGAATGATTTCTGTGTGGAAAACTGTCAATCAATCTCAGTGCTCTTTTCACACCTATACTGAAGTCTTGAAGTTTCTCTTTAGTTAAGCTAAAATGTCAGGCCGGTGATCCGTTCTCTCAAAATACTTCGCATTGCTGACACAAAACATTGAATTAGTGTTTTCCGGATAATTCCTGCTTAATTCGCCACATTTCCTGTTCCCCCAGTGAGTTTCTTACATTGCATATTGTAAAACATACGGATAATTCTTAACCTTTAATTCGTAATTCGTCACTTTTTCTATCCCCAATTCGCAAATCTTCATATTAATCTCTACGCTCAATTCGTCAAGAAACCTGAAAATCGCACACATTCCCATTTTATCGCTACAAAATTCTCTCGTTAGCGGAAGTTTTTAAGAGTTTTGGTAGAAGAGACTGGTAGACAAAGCATTCAACATTTGCATCAAAGCATTTGCTTGGAACACGCAAAGATCATTTGTTAATCCAATGATTGTACTAACATTGCGGTTTAAAAAACATTAATAATTTCACCAATTTACTGATGCAGACGACCATGAGACGACAATTTACTGATGCAGACGACCATGAGACGACAATTTACTGATGCAGACGACCATGAGACGACAATTTACTGATGCAGACGACCATGAGACGACAATTTACTGATGCAGACGACCATGAGACGACAATTTACTGATGCAGACGACCATGAGACGACAATTTACTGATGGACCAATAGAAACGTAAAATAAATTTCAAATATTGATTTTGATAATTTAATTCAATAGGGCCTGATTCATGGAAGATTTTGTGTGAAGCTCATGAAAATATAGACAAAACGCTTGGGTCTGGCCCATCTTGATCATTTAGGCCTATCTAGTATTTGCAGAAAAGGTCTTTCACCCGTCAATAGACTGGTAGAAGTAGCTGTAGAAGTAATTTGCTTCATTTGACGGGAATCAGTTACGAATACATGATGCACAAAATACACGAGTTTTGAAGATGCTGATTACGGAAATCTATTTATACTGTTAATTCACCAATATGCATAATTCGCCATTTTTTGTATGGCCCGATGGGTGACGATTTATCCGGAAAACACTGCATTTCATTAACCTGAAATTTCGAGCGAAACATCTCCCTGACAAAATTGATCCTCATATTGGCCTTTTTGAGAATCATCTCCATATGGTTATTTCAATTTAAACGATTATTTAACTTCGAACCTAAAAGCTTTGCTTGATTAATTGGCTGGATTTCATTACCATCAATTTCTACAGAAACCCAATTAATGGACGATCTTCTAAAAACTATTCTTAGTACCTGTGTCTTTCTTGAGCTTTATTGTCATGCTCATTCAAACAACTGTGCAGCGTGATGTGCGAATTTCGATCAAATTGATATTTTACTACACGGTTTCAATCACAGTTGATTCAATTTATCTGTTATAGTCGCAACAAATTAGAGAAAAGAGTATTTTGCGCATTATGCTGTAATTAATCCCACTAGGATCAATCTAATTCAAACATTAAATTTCCGTACCTTGAAAATCACGACAATATCACAAAATCATTAAAAAATTGATGAAAATTAGATAGTTCATTTTTGTTGCATATCTACATAATTTCTGTTTTCATTTAGTTCTAAAGAGTTCCATTCGAACTATCATTGAGGCGTAAGGGTTAACTATGATAAGAGTCACTTGTAGGTGTTGGCAGAACAAAATTAAAAGAGGCCTACATAAGTCTTCTTCGAACTCCTTAGCACTACTAGAATTTTCCTAGTAGGCTTACTCCATAAAATTTTCATTGAATTCTAGAAAAGATGAATTTTTGTTGTGAAAGACAGAGACCCTACCGTCAAAACTTTGAGGCTTTCAGGGACTGTCACAGGACAATCTAGAACGCGTTGCAGATCAGATTTCGCCCATTCTTTAATGAGCGCCTCAGTGCAGCTTTAGCGCACAGCCAAATGCTCGCGGAATTGCTGCTGAAAACGGATATTCCTTATTCATTTTTCAGGAAGCTGAAGAGGAATTGATGTCTCTGTTGCCAAAGAATGTCGAAATGGGAGTTTTCCTGGCAGAAGGTGGCTTTGGCAAAGTCTTCATGATGTCAAGAGCAGACACTAACGAAACATTAGTCTGTAAAGCCTGCATGCATTATGGGAAAGAGCGAGAGTTCAAACTATTTGTTCAAGAAGGAAGGATGCAGAGACTTTTTGATCATAAGAATATTTGTCGCGCTTACAGTTACGGCTATGGACCAAACATGGCTGTAACATTTTTGGAGTTTTTGAATGGTGCAGAACTTTTTGATCTCATTCCTCACAAAGTTGGAATTTCACTAACTAAGGCATTTGACTATTTGCGACAAACTCTGGATGGCCTGGAGTATCTTCATGGAATAGGATTCGCTCATCTTGACATCAAGCCGGAGAATATTATCGTCACAAATGAAGGCGTAGCGAAATTAGTCGATTTTGGACACGGTGTTATGTACAGATACAAAGTAAGTCAGCATCTAATTCAACTCGATTACGTTCTCAGATTTGCAGAATGTGCCCTGGGGTTCAACGTAGCTGGAAGGTAGCCACATTTTATGCACATCTGAGAAAGGAACGTCTGTAGGAGAATAGTTGGTGGGTTGGCTTAGACAGAATATCAGATGTTTATTTGAAAATAAAAGTTTGCATAGAAATGAAATGAGCAAAACTGAGGTAACATGCACAGAATCAGTGCCAAACAAACATTGCATTTTACAGACTATAGAGCTGAAATATGATAGAGAGGAGGAGAGGCAATAATTCATGCATGTAATAAAATCAAAGGGATATGTCACGCCACAATGAATGAGTTAGTAATTTTATTTGATTTCGTGTCCTTTTTATTAAGCTCATTTATCCTGATGTCTTAGTTGATGATCTGCCAGAGACAACATGAATTAATAATACGTATATGCAGATTAATGCATAATGTAAGCAAATGTCAATTCAGCTTTATCTGACCTGTAATGAAGCGAAAATACTGAAAGCTCGGATGTATGGCACAGAATTTGGCTGATCCTCAACCAAGTCTGTCACGTTTGATTTTCGTATCACGACTGAATTAATTGCTAAAGTTAGTCGTAAAAATATCGGTAGCTGATTACTTTTCACGTTGTGATGGTTTTCAACATCTGTCAATTCAGATAATCCATGATGACATCAATATATTGATACAAAATCGCATAAAGTCTTTTGATTTTTTTTATGATGCAGTCAGCAATTGCTACGAATTCAGCGATCGACTTCATTTCAGTTGGCTTTAAGCTATTCATCGTGGAATGAATATCTCTCTTCGATATGTTTATCATGAAGGATATGCAGGGCTGCCACTCTTTCGGTTTTAACCGGATTTCCGGTATTTTTAGAATAAACTAAGTGCTGAGAAAATGTTTTGCCAGGGAACAAATAATTTGGATTTTGAACAATTTAAAGTTTGAAAGGGGTTCTTCAAGATTGTGAAATGGCCCTTTTTAGACTGCGAAGGGACCCCTCTAAGATCGTGAGGGCCCTTTTGATACTGCGAAGGGGGCCCCTTCTGAGATCGTGAGGGGCCTTTTGAGATCGTGAGGGGCCTTTTGAGATTGTGAAGGGGTCCTTTTGAGATTGTGAAGGGGTCCTTTTGAGATTGTGAAGGGGTCCTTTTGAGATTGTGAAGGGGTCCTTTTTGAGATTGTGAAGGGGCCTTTTTGAGACTGCGAGAAAGTGCTTTATACATTCCAGGAGGTTTCCCTTGCAGAGCATTGAATACATCAAAATTCTAGTAGTTATACTAGCAAAAGGCTGGAGGTTTCGCCTTCAGGGCTTTGAAAATATCAAAATTCTACTAGGGTAGGTGCGGGTAATATGGACACTTAACGAATATCTTCGAAAAAAGATAGGCCTACCTCCTGCAAATATTTTGGATTAATGAAGATGGTTATTTATTGATGTGATCATTAGCTGCAAACACAAAATTTAAGCGAAATCGGCTGCATACTTCCGCTTGAGTGATAAAAACACAAGTGATATACGAATTTTTGTAGGTCAAAAATAGGGCTGATGCAAAATTTAGATTTCAGTAAAGCTATTATTATATCATCAATCAAGTTTTTCTCATGAATTTAGATGTATTGGATATGGAAGCTGGGGTCTTGTGCTCTGCTTACAATATTTCACTTTTTTAATTTAAGAATTTTATCAAATATTTTCATAGCTTTTAAAATATGTATGGCGGGTAATATTGGACACTCTAAGTCTCTCCAGCTTAATAGACCTCATCGTGTGAGCGACAAAGATGAACTGCAGCTGGGAGAGCAAGGATATCCGGTGTCTTGACTACCTCCAACTATGTTTCCGAAGTTCAACAATCAGAGAAGAAAAAAGAATCCACTCACTAGAAACAAAGGTAAAGAAAATAGGCCTATGAAGAAAACAAAATCTCGAAATATCTCCAATCCAGCTCAACCTGTTGTAATGGATAACATAGCCTCAAACATAAACAAGTGAGCCAAGTAACTTCTGTCAGTTTTGTGATAGGGAGTATAGTGATGACCTAAGTTGTGGTCTTCAAAAGCTGTGAAGAAGACCTGTGAATTGATTTGATACTCAATAGACTCTCTGATAATTCGTTTCATTCGTCGTTCAAAATAAAACAAGAGTTTACCGGTTTTTTATCATATTGATGGTGGGAATTTTTCAAAGTACCCTAATTTTGAGAAATTCTAAAAGAGGGATATATTGAACATTCATTCTATTCATCTAGCTAAATAGTAGAGAATTTAGCAGTCAGGTTTATCCCAAAAGCCTGGAGGTTTTGCCTGCGGCGCTTTATTAAACATCAAAATTCTACCAGTTGCACTCCAAAAAGGGTGGAGGTTTCTCCTGCGAAGCGTTATTAAACATCAAAACACCAGTAGTTGCACTCTCGAAAGGCTCTAGGTTTTACCTGCGGTTCTATATAAAACATCAAAATTCAACTGGTTATACTCCCAAAAGGGTGCAGGTTTCGCCTGCGGCGCTTTAAAAACATTAAAACTCTACTAGTGACACTCATAAAAGGCTGGAGGTTTTGTTTGTGATACTTTGCCTCAAAATGGTTGAGCTCCAATTAATTATTATCTATGGCCTTAATGCATTAATAATCAATGTATTTTTAGTCGCAGCATATGGCATATAGTGTGTAGGCGCATAAAGATTCAGAACTTTTTAAAATTGGATCTTGGATTACTTGTAATCATATCAAAACTGAAAATGGACCCCAGAAAAGGTAACGTTTGGGCCCCTAGAAGATATCTTCCGCATTTTTTTTCTGACACCGCGTTCTCATCCCTGGATTGATGAGATGTACTGTTTAAATAATTTACGATCGGTCTGTAGTAGTGCGCTGGCATTCCATCCTGCATGAAGATATTCCTATCCTTCATGACATTCGGTATATTTTATGCAGCATAGAAAGGAAGATTTTACCACATAGTCTCGATTTCTGGAAAGAATGATGGCTCTCTCAAAGAAAATGGCTTGCTCAAGCATTTAAATCGCGCTGACCAAGGATTTTGTATGAAGATATTTGCTGTAACCAGACCGCTCTGCTGAAGCGGTCTTTCAAACGTAGAACAGCTGAACAGCAATTTCCTAGCGGTATCATGAAAATTCTTCACAACAAAGACGGGATCTTGCACCATGTGACGTCATGGCACGATTAATAGAAAACGGCAAAGCTGCACGAGAATAGTGCATTATAATTTTAATGTAAAACTTTTGATAGAAATGAAGAGAGTTGTCTTTGAAACAGTTAAGTAAAATCATCCATAGGCCTACATGTAGATTATTCGATAATATACAGTCTTTTTATCGAGCTGAAATCGTCAATCGTTCAATAACTTAATGCTGATTTTGCTTTGGGGGGAGGGTAGAGTGGTCTTTGTAATACACTCAGTCTAACCTTCGAAAACGGTTCTCCTGAAAATAGTAGCTGCTCTAGTCATGTATTCTAGTGCACCTTGATGAAACTGATGATCGAGTGAGCATCAGTAATAATTTAATACATTTACTTGCTAACTGTGACGATTCAGAGGCATCTTTATTAGAAGAGACCCAACTTCTGCCTTAACGCTTTCAAAACTTACCGGGTTATGTGATATCGAATAATCGTAAGTTTCTTGCTTTGAGGGGGCCCACGACTACCTAATCTAGGGGGCCCATTACGAGTGCTATGCTTCACACATCAAGACATCTTGTGAGGTTGCCGACACATTGCTGAATTGAAAATAAACAATGGAAGATGCTGGAGTAAAAAGAAATTCAACAAAAGGAACCTAAAGAACAAAAAACAAATTTTTTGTCTCAAACATTTCCCAAAACATGTTGTAAACCCTAGTTGGGTGTGAGAGACTCATGGTTCACGCACTTTATTTTATTTTGTATAGCCTGGCACACAACCATTTCTGAACATATATCCGACTTATTCCAAGTCTCTTGGAGAGGACCCTCCTCGGGTGATGAAATCCGTGGATGTTGGTTTTCGAAAAGACATGCCTGAATACGAGAGCTTGTATCTTGCACGACTCTCTTGCTGTCTCTAGATCCACAGATAAAGCGTGAATACGCTACACACGTCGGGATTCACCTTCAATTTTCAAATTGTATCCTTTGTTATAAACTAGGAAAACTTTTGATCACTTGCTTTTAAGTAAGTATTAAAATGTATCAGCAATTATGAAGCAACAGCTCATGTATTTGACAATTCTCGCCGTCAACTGTGTTGATCTGGAATACAGCATGCAGTCTAAACAACGTTACATTTTGTTCCAGGAAAAATACCGCCCAATCACAGGACGGCGTGGGACCCGACCGTATATGGCTCCAGAAACCGTCATTGCCAATGTTCCATACGATCCACTCAAAGTGGATATCTTCAGCCTTGGCATCACTTTTCTCACAGTCGTCACTGGAGAGCGGATTTGGAAGGAGCCACGTTCTCGGGACAAGATTTATGACGCTTGGTTGAATAAGCGCACTGATGAAGTGCGACAATTTCGACGACTACCACTTGATTTGCTCTCTTTCCTCCGTGGGATGCTGGAGCCCGATCCAAAGAAAAGGAAGGGATTTGCAGAGATTCGAAAACATATTTGGTTTAGGAACGGATTGAACGGAGGACTACTACAAGAACCGATCCGAAGTGCCGATGCTAAGTTGGCCAATAGACACAGTGCGTAGATTTCAATCATTTTGTCTTTTTCTTCTACTTCTTTGTCTTATCTATTTCAAAATATGACAGGAGAAAAATGAAATGCCATAGTGTATTTTCCTTGCTCCCTACTATACTGAAAATTCAGGATCAGTAGCATCAATTATAATATGTTTGTGGTTCGCAAATTGAATGTAAGTCAAATCCAAATCCATTTTCTTGCAGTGTCTTCCTCTCAGCCGGCGGTAAGCACCTCTGACTCGGTCATTCCTGAATCAGTTCCGGAAACGCCTGTTTTTCATGGAGGCATTTCGTTCTCACAACCGGTTGGTGGACGAACGGCGTTAGGCCGTTGTCATCTTGTCGATGAACGCCCGGAACGAGGCTTTAATCCTCGCTGTATCATGCGTCGCATGACGCGCTTCTTCTCTCGTCTGGATGCTGCTGATACGATGGAAAAATTGCGTCATGCTGTAGCCGGACAGGTCCATGTTAAACTGGCAGTGAGAGGGGCTGGAGATCTATTGATCGAGGCGAGAACACAGGTTAGTAAGAGAGACTCACAGATCGTCAAAATAGGAGCTTCGGAGCTTCTTAAATCAGTCGATCGAATTCTTTGATTGGGAAAGAGTCATATTAGGTAGAAGGAACTTGGGGCAGCATTTTTTATTCACACGATTTCTATTTCATTCGTCATTCTAGAATTTAAATGCTTGTGTTCTGTATCGTTTCCTTCAATTGACAGCCATGATGTGTACATCTACAACCTCAAAAGCTACTTTGATGCCCGAAATAGAGCACCGCATTTTGTCCACTTTCAAAATGGGTTTCATTTTAATAATTTAATTTAATAAATTTAATGTAAAATACAAAATTTCATTTATATATGCGATATAAAAGAGGGTGATGGTGAGGTACAAAGTTTTTTCCAGATTTCATTGATACAGCTAATATCCAAATTTCACTGACATATCTGACGCATTAGCTATATTTTAATATCTTTATTTTTTTGACGCGCAGTTGAAGTCACTAGAGAAAAGATGCATTATTAATTTAATTTATTATTGATCCATTAATGTAAAAAATCCCAAAATTTCGTCTTGATATTATGTAACCCAAAAGCACATGTATCAGAATGTTTTGAGGAAGTCCTATTTTAAGGAAGGTGGACACAGGGACACAAGGGGGATAACATTAAATCTTCAACATATTTATTTAGACAATTTGAATAGCATATTCTGTGGATAAATTCACAACCTAGCAGTTGACCAATGAAAACTACCCGATAAGCGATTTGTGTGAAGCTAGCTTTATTTACCTTTGAAATTCATTTTGCTCATCTTACTTTGCAATCTTTGATGTAGAATGTACTGGATAGCACAAGTCACGATAAAAATCATAGATTTGTTAAAAAAATCGAAGTTGTCCAGAGTCTGATTTTCCGTCAATATTTTCGAAAGGCTCCGGCTCTGTAACTCGGATTGCGAGCGCGAAAATGAATGCTGCAGATGCAGTCAGCTCACTCACTTAATGATAATTGACACTGATATTATTGGAGATGTGAGTCACAGACATACATGACTGTAGTTGAAATCGACGTAGCACTTAGGGAAGACAAATAACGAGGAACTTTCTTAAGTTCACTTTGTGGTCGTCAATGCCCATTTCCCTTACTGCTAATTTCCGGGATTTCCTTTTTACTTACCTTCGATCCCTGTGATAAATGCAGGGAAGAGAATCTTCCGGATTTTTTGACGACCATCTAGGTTTTTTCTGAGATTCGCCAGAAAATTCAATAAAAACAGGAGGGGTTAGGTATGTGGGCCCTAGGATGGAATCATCTTCATGAAGTAACCCATGGTCCGGTCTTAAGTCAAAGCATCTTCAATCATGATTCGTTGCATAAGATCCCTCTGATCACTATTCATTACAAATGATATTATCCATAGGTCCCTTCTGACTATCAGCGGGCCCCCTGTGACGATCAGTGGGCCATCTGTGATAATCAGTGGGCCCCCTCTGGCGGCGAACAGTGGGTCCCATCTGACTATACATGGGCCTTTTTGTGGGTGTTGGACTTTTTTGACTAGACTATGCTTCTTTTATGTTGTATACCTGATGCGTGATTAATGTTTCATTGTTGCGTGTTTATGTATCGATTTATGTATACATTCTTAAAGAATGATGTCTGGCTTGGGGTTACTTAAAATCACAGGCCGATTAGAGCTTGCTTGTACAAATTCTGCATACTGGTAATTCTCCAATTCTGAAGCTGCCCCTCCAATTCAAGTGACTCTTCTAGTTATTACTCACAAAAGGCTGGAAACTTCGCTTGCGGCACTTAATAAACATCTACTAGTTGCACTCACCTAAGGCTGAAGGTTTCTCCTTCGGCGCTTTAGAAACATTAAAATTCTACAAAAAGGGTGGAGGTATCGCCTGCGGCGCTTTAAAAACGTCAAAATTGTGCTAGTTAAAACTGAATCAAAGCTGAAAATGGGCCCCAATAAAAGTAACGCATGGGCTCCCATAGATGAGATCTTCCGGATTTTTTTGCGACACTACGTTCTCATCCCTGTAAATGTATCTTTGATTTCTCCAATCATTGAGTAAGGCTCGAGACGAACTTGGGCTGACTTTGCCCTGGTTCATTCACCGTAGATAGAACTCCCAAAAGTGGTTATAGGAAAGAATAATAAGTGTAACTCTTCTTATTTAGTTGAGCGAGTTTTAGCGGCTACTATTCTGCAATCATCGTCAGATAAAAGGAATTAGATGTAGATAACTATGTTTAATTCAGCGGTTTTCAACCTTAAGTATGCGTACCCCTGGGGGTGCGCGCCCTGAAATTAAGAATTATTGATGTTTCCATCATCGAAGTCAAGTGCTTGTGTTTTATTTGTTTTGTCTCTAAACACTGAAACACATTGATCAGCAATTTCGGCAGTTATATGGAAGGCCGACGACACTTCGTCCTTCCCACGCTCTTGAAAGTCATGATTGACAGGATGAGTCATAGCAAGTCCGCAAATCAGATCAAGTTGTAACAAAAATAAAGAACTCCAAGACACTATCTCTACCGACAAGATAGATCAATTCATTGAATACTAAGTACGTGAAGTATATTCTTATACATATGTTCAAACTTTACAGAGATAACATGTGTGGCTTTTTTTAGAAAATCAATTGACCAATCCCTAAAATCATGATGATGGAAATGATAAGGTTTTTCTTTAATTAAGTCTGCTGACCACTAATGATTACATCAGAAAAGATATGGCAATTAAAACGTTGGAATATGTGCGTTAAGGTAATAGTGATTACTTTGAAATTGAACCATAACTTCATCAGAAACATTTCGTTTGAAAATGACACTTAAAGTACTAGTGCAGGACATGAAAGTGACTGTATATACCGTACTATGTTATGTTCCGACGATTTTCCATTTTCAACAGTTTCCATCTACAAAAGCTTCCCCTAGTCACTCACAAAAATGTGTTGTTCAAAACGAATAAATACAGTATTAGAAATATATTAAAAATAAATAATATAAAACCTGACAAATATTAGAAGGGTTGCAACTCAACCGAAACATTCCGTATCTTCTTTAGAATACTAAGGGACTACTTTTTCATCATGGATTTCAAGTCGACATACCGTAGTTCGATTAAATTGAAGTTAATTGAATTATATCAATTTAAAAACAAGCCTAGGCTACACTGCAGTGTTCTACGGGAAAATGATGTATTGACTAAATATCCAAATCAAGCTAATCGAAATCAAAAAATTCATAAAAACTCAATTAAATCAAGTTTTATATTCGTCAAATATTCTGCCGAATACCGAACATCTTGAAAATCGTCATTATTCGGCGAGGCCGAATATTCGGTTCATTCCTAGATATTGCTAATGCATCAATAATTTGTATACAAAATATTTTATTTGTTTTTGTCATTGAATTATTATTATTGACAGTCTATGGGACTATTTAACAACGGTACATAAAATTAATGTTATTAGGTTGGACTGATAGATATGGTAAGATCCCGTCTGGGCCTTCGCTTGAAAGTGTTATAAAAGAAACTTCACCCCAGAAAGTTAAATATTACTAAGTTATGTCGAGCTGATGTGACTAGGGAGTGCTGTGCCGAATTGTCAAACCAATTTATTAAGAGCATTGGTTCACCGTCCCAAGAGCATTCGGGTGAGACTAGATGGCAAACTTTCAAAAGTTCCATGACCAACGTAGCGCAGACGCAACTTGGTTATAGCAGTCGTACAAAGAAAGAAAGATCGGATTTCGGCGAGTACCATCCGACTTCCTGAAGATGCACGAGACGCACGTGTTCACAACCTCCCAACGCTCAAAGCACTTCGTCGCCTGACTGCTCGGTTGCAAGAGCTGACAGCAACAATTATTGGAGCAACACTGCTTCTGAAATGGAGAATGCCTCTGCTATGAACGATACTATGCGACTCTACTTACTTATGCGCAGAGCTTCTGGTTTGGCTGAGATGGTAAATCTCACAGTAGGCCCTACTCGATGTTACTGGTCAACCTATAACCTCTCTAGGTGACTGCATTCTACGCTGGCGTGACCATTTCGAATAGTTATTGAACCGTGTCCTAACGACATCAAACGCACAGATAATCATGCTCTAGTGACCCTCCAACGCCCACAGAAATTTGTACCATTATCCTCAAGTTAAAGAATAACAGGTCCAGGTGAAGACGGCCTTTCTGCTGAACTGTACGAAGCCGGTCCTGAAACACTCCGAGTGACTCGCTGAACTGTTTCAATGGATCTGGCTTACTGAAACTTCCCCAAGATTGGTGCGACTCTGTTTAACGGCCCTTTTATAAGAACGGCAGAACTGTGTGTAAGAACTACAGCGGCATTAGCTTGATCAGGTTGTATAACGACTGGAAAACCAGGAAAAACCTGGAAAAGTCAGGGGAAAATAGTTTGACTGGAAAAGTCAGGGAAATTTGCATTTCGACCTGGAAATTTACAGGTTTGATTGTAAGCGTGGAATAAAGCTGACTTTTTTCTTCTTGGTGGATTTTTGTCAATGAAATTGTCAACTTTGAACCAGAATAATGAACACTTCTCAGTTTCTTGGACATGCCTCGTCATCCCAGCTGTTCAATGCCCTGAATGAGTCATTGAAACGCCTTGACACCTCAAAACTGTTGCAGATTGCCATGGATGGACCAAATGTCAATCAAGCGACACTTCGCTTGATGAAAGAGGGTCGAGAGCACGAAACTGATTTCCTTGAGATGGGAACTTGTTCTCTGCACATTGTTGATGGAGCCCCGTATGAAAAAATCTGTGAGATCATACTATGAAACATAATATGTTTAACAGACTAATACATATATGAAAAAGTACATGATTCATATATGTGCAGTTCACTGAAAAACATATGAATCATATGTATGATTCAGATCTGTATCATACATTAATATCTGTGGAAGTTTTGTTTGATTCATATTACGATACATAGTATGTATATATGATTTTCATATATGTTTTTGCTCTATTTCATATCATGGTACATTGTATGTCACCTAGAGTTTTCATATATGTTTTTGCTCTATTTCATATCATGGTACATGGTATGTCACCTAGAGTTTTCATATATGTTTTTGCTCTATTTCATATCATGGTACATTGTATGTCACCTAGAGTTTTCATATATGTTTTTGCTCTATTTCATATCATGGTACATTGTATGTCACCTAGAGTTTTCATATATGTTTTTGCTCTATTTCATATCATGGTACATTGTATGTCACCTGGAATTTTCATTTGTGTTTTTCAACTATTACATTATGATACATGTGATTTTCATGTGCGTTTATTCGTTTAATATCATCCATTATTCCTCTATAAGAATAAATATCCCCGACCGAATACGTGCTTGAGAAGAATTGAAAACAACTTGTCCAGGAAATGTGTTTTGCCATAAAAGAAAGAATGAGTCTGTTTCAGTCTATTCTGTTCTTCTCGGTTCTCTCCAATGACTTCTCTGTTGCTGAAAGGAAAATAAATACTTTTTTTAGGAAAATAGATTATGTAAGTGATTGAAGATAAAAAGTTAAAACACGTTTATAATTGTTTGAAATTAAGATTAATGCGTGAGAGTTTCACAAATTCAAATTGATTAAATGGCCTTAAAAAAGAATATTGTAAAATCATCGGTTAACTGTACCAAATAGTAAACACTGCATGCTTACCCTTTTTGACGTCAACGCATTTTTGGTTGATCACGGATCGTACTGAGCCATCAGAGATCATAGGGTATAAGGCAGTAATGAATTTTGATATTTCGTTGACTTTGGCGGCTTCCAACTTTTGCTTATCATTCGCACCGGTAAGATTGGAGTTTCCCAATTCATCAACCGTGAAAATTTCCTCTGCCAAGGTTCTTGTAGCTCTCGAATATGATTTACCACTGGCATGCATTGCTTTTACCTTTTCTTTCAATTTCTTTGAAAGAATATCGTTGTCCATTTCAAGGGATGTATCGGCACCGGTATGACTACTTGCAATTGTTGTTTGTAATATGTTCGATTTATTCTCTAGTCTATCAATCGAACTTTCCAAATTTGAATGGATTTTCAACCTTGATTTTAATTTTGCGTTTTCTGCTTTCAAACTCTCTGAAAACCGATAGGATAAATAATTTCACAAAGCTGATTTTGTTGATGTTTGAGGGTGAAATATGTACTGTACTTTATGATTTGATTTTATCATCTCTGTATGTAAAGCTCACTTGTACAATGAAAAGCATATTTTGGCAAACATTTTCAAGTCAAAATTCTTTCTAATTATACGTTCAGTTTACGCCGTTCATCTTTATCGGTGGTTGCAATTATCTGATAATTTTCGTAATAAGAATTAAGGTGATGGGGGTTTTTGGTATTATGAATGGAACCGCTGCGAGTAAGTCTAGGTGTAATCTTCACGCAACATGCATTATATTAATTTTTTAATGAATAAAAAGAAGCCGAAGTTTCAACGACGAAAAAATATATAGGACCGATGAATTTTAAACAATTATTAAGTACAGTATTTACAATTGAAATGCATGAAACCATGCACCATCATACGAACACATAGATGAATAATTTGATACATAGGTTACATACCGGTAGTTCTGATTAATTTGATATTACATAGTAAATGCCTAGGCCTATTTCATGGATTGTCAAAAATACGCAAGTGTCAATTAATTAATATGTAACTAATTCATTGATTGATCGAAATTTCCTAACACAATTAGTAATTACTCGGCATACTTTCAATTTGTTAACAACGTCAATTTCAATTATACACCGTAATTAATCTTAACGACTAAATAAATTGCGACCAATTTTTGACAATACTTGGTAGTAATAAAACTTATTCAAGCACTGGATATAGCTAAACGATATAATGATCTGCTTACATACGGTTTAGTTTAAATGAAAATCATGCGAAACGTAATTACAGAAAAATAAATAAGGTGAACAATCTAAATACATGTATAACTAGCATTCGTAACTTACCAACTTTTTCTTCTAATACTTTGATTTTTTCCTGATCCGGTTTTGTTCCTGAGCCTGACGTCTGGGCCTCAACCTCATCGTGACTGCTACAGATGAATTGTCCATACACTCTCTTCGTACTCTTCCAAATTTTCAGCTTCTCTTCAGCCGTTTTTCGATCTTTGCTCACCGATAAAATTGTTGCTTTGAAGGTTGAAGTTGCTTTGATTTGCCCCATTTCAATTCTACTTTCTGTTTCTCCTGCATTTCTCCGTACACTAAATCTTTCTCGTTTATGATACCGAGTGAACCGTCGCATTCGAACTCGACTACACAATTTGAGGCCATACCTTGATTTTACGCCGCAGTATCCGATGATCATTTAAAGGAAAATGAAGAGTAGCGTCTTGCTTGTATACATAACGCTGCAAAATTTGATGACTCATACTTGTTACTCCAATCAACGTCACTTTACTGGCCGTCTTCCTTGATCATTGTCATGTTAGTCTCAAGATGTGCGTCTGTATGATGGTGTGCAATGTGTGACAGTAGCGCACATTGGCTCTGTGCACAGAAATGGTTCTTAGGTCTCAAGGCCCACTTCATTTCCAAGAAATTCAGATCGCTATCGCTAGTTTGAACAAATCAGAGCAGCGGAAGGGAGTCGAGGAATACGTCACGCGGATATTACCAAGAAATAACGCACACTTTGCTCTGACGATTGTCGACGTGCTGTTGATACAAACCACAGGTCAAACTTTTAAACTGGAGATTTAGATTATAGACGCGCGCGTTGCGAATCATCTATTTCTGGTTCTTTGTTAGGACAGAAGTGTCATTTTCATCTTCCGTCGTGACTCGTGATGGAACCATCTTGGCAAAGATACAGAAGGCGTAAGAGGAAGTTTTCACATGAATTACGGAACACGGTTGACACAACTGCTAATGCATCGGATGCTTCTCAAATCAAATCGTCATCGAGTAACGACGTTAATCAACACATATGCATATGTGACAATGATGCAAGTTCATCGATAGTGGATGAAGTGCCATCGCATAATGTGAATTTGTCAGATAACTTGACAGTTGATGATACTTCGGAACACTCTATGATTGAGGATCACTTTTCCAACGCCACTGATAATAGCACACCAAATTCCGTTAACGATCCAGATATCTATGATCAAGATATTTTAGAAAGTATTGACCCCCTTGGTTCGGATGATGAGTCAGAATTTTCGGAATTCGACATTGATGATCAGTTTATTCATTCTCTTACTTCAATAACAATTCGAGACTCTGCATTAATGGTCCTTCAATTTGTTAGGAAATTCTCGATTATCTTCTGTCACTCATCTCAAAGCTTTTACCGGAGAAACATTTATTTCCTAAAACAAAGTACAAACTTAATCGAATACTAAAACGTGACACTTTAATCGGAGAAAAGGCGAATCGGCAGTATTATTGCAAGAAATGTGTTCAAACGTTAGGAAATAGTTTTTGTGATACGTGTGATTCAATTTCCATCGATTATTTTTTGATGTTCCCTGTAAAGGAGCAAATAAAAGTGGTACTTCAAAATAACTTTTCATCTAACATCTACTTTGAACAAACGTCAGCCGATATAACATCTGGATGTTACTACAAAAAAACAAAGATCGATTTCCCAAATGAAATTTCTCTTCAATTGAACATTGACTCAGCACCAATATTTTCTACTTCCGGAAAATCAATTACACCTATGCTTGCCTTGATAAATGAACTTCCGCCTACTGAGAGAAGAAAACATATGATAATCGTTGGTTTACTATTTGATCAGAAATCTCCAGTCACCCTCTTTTTAAAATCAATGTTAGATCATTTGAAATCATTGGAATTTGAGGGAATATCATGGACGGATAACAGCGGCTTAGATCACCAAACAAGGGTTTTCACAATAATTTGTGTCGCGGATGCGCCTATGAGGTCAACTATACAACAAATAAAGCAATACAATGGATATTTCGGTTGTGGCTATTGCGAACATCCTGGTAGTCGTCATGAAGGAAAGACTATATACAACCATATCAATGAAATTGCTGACCGTTCTACTGCTGAGACTATGTTTATTTCACAGCATTTTGATATGTTCAGTTCCGATGAACGGAAAGGAATTAAAGGTGCAAGCTGTCTCAGTGAGCTATCCAGATTTGATATCATTCGATCGGTTCCTCCGGATTACTTGCATTGTGTTTTACTTGGTGTGGTTCGGCATCTAATGAACCTTTGGTTTAATGCGACTAATCATTCAAAGCCGTGGTATATCGGACACCATGTTTCAGCGGTGAGTGAGCAGCTTCTCAATTTTCACCCTACTAATGACATACGACGTTGTCCACGTTCCATCAAAGAACTAAAATTTTGGAGAGCAAGTGAGTACAAGTACTTTTTGTTATATTGGGGTCCTGTAACATTGAGAGGTCTTTTGAAACCCGACTTCTACAATCACTTTTTATTATTATCCTCCAGTGTCTTCATATTGCTAAAAGATTGTCTCTCGAAAGAAGAGATAAATACTGCAGCTTATGACCTCATTTCATTCAGCATTAGTATGGAACAGTTATATGGCAAGGAAAACGCATCTTACAATAATCATCTGATGCTGCGTATCCCACGCGCTGTTTTAGATTGGGGTCCTCTGTGGGCCTGGTCGTTTTCCACTTTCGAATCTTTCAATTATGTTCTTAAGTCATCGGTCCACGGAAGTCAGGAAGTGCCTCTTCAACTTGATTGTATTTTCACTGAATTTGGACACCTGAGAAATTTTGAGGATGATAGATTAAAGTCATCATTCAGACATTCTTCAGGAGTCGTATGTTTTGGTTTAAAAATCAAGGAAAAAGTTACAAAATTGACTAATTCATATGTGTTGTATGACTGCAAGAAGATGTTGCTGAACCGGTCCGTGTTTTCTAGCAGAAGGAGATCTAAATGTAAAAAACGTATGTCGTATTGTGCTGAACTTAATCCAGTTCAAGGAACAGAAATTCCTTTTGCTTATATCGATGAAATCCTCATTAAATCGGAACCAGATTGCTGCGATTCTTCTCAACCCTGCCCACAACACAGTGAAATTCAAATTGAAATCGAGTTGTTTACTGAATGGCGACACTTAATTGGAATTGATGGTGGATCTATTATAACTGATCGAAACATGCTTATGCCTCATGTATTCGTGGTGGACAATGATGTCAAATTGCGTAAAACAATTTCACATGAGCGACTACATCGTTTGTGCGTATCGATAGAAAATAATGGTATTCTTTATATCGCGCGGCAGCCCAACATTTTCGAAAGAAATTTTTGACTGTGTAGACTTACCGGTACCATAAATCTTGTACATGTATATTTGCTGTCGATTTTTGTCTTTCAATAAAACGTACCGGTATCACTCGTTTAAACTGCAAGTTTTTTATTTAATGATGCTGATGATTTTATTTCGTATAAATCTCATCAAAATATGTCTCTAGTTTTCGCGTAATCATGTTGCGTACAGTTTTTTTTAATACACGACTGAAAATCTGATTTCCTTGATAGAAGGTGGATCATTCTATTAAAACTAGTGAAATGTGATGGGTTGAATATTACCAGCAGACAGATCGTTTAGACAGACAGACGAACGTTTGCTTTGTTAGATAATTCAACCAACAATACTGGAGATATTTTGAATTTTTTGATGATGTATCCAAAAATATCAAATAAATGATACATGTTTAAAATGATTGAGGCGTTACTTCATGGCATACCGTTTCCATATGTGAAATTTTAAGATCACATGAAAGTACAAGTTCGTGTGTACTCATGTACTGTTTCATCGTATGAAATTTAGGAAAATAGGATATTTCCTATGGTTTCATATACTGGTTCATTGTAAGAAAAGTAGGAATTTTCATATATGGATATTCATCATGGTTTCATATACTGCTTCATATTATGAAATACTACAAGACCAAATGTATCTGTATTCATGTATGTTTCAGATACAGTTTCAGTACACGAATTTTCGTGATATCCATGTATGAAATTTCATTATCTGAAACATAAAATGGAATATTCATGAAAATAGTTGTAATTTCTTTTTTTCATATAAAGCATATGAAACATATATGAATCATACTATGATTCATATATGATTTAAAAATAAATTCTGTACGGGTTACGCACTGGAGACAAAAGTATCAACATCATGAAGTTCTTGCGTAGCTGCTGGGAAGTTTTCAAAAATCTTCCGTCACGACGGGCAGATTACCTGCACTATTCGGTGACAAAAAGTCCTAAAGTTCCGCCAAAATATTGTGCCACTCGTTGGATTGAAAATGTAGCTGTCGCTGAAAAAGTTATCGAGGAAATCCCAAATCTGGAGGCTCACGTCGAAAATGTCACGAAATTCAAGAAAGAACCTGATTCGAACTCGAATAGCTTGAAGGACATTGACATTGGATTTGCTGCGAAATCCGCGATTTGAGCGTGTGGCTCGCGCATCTCTGAGAAGCAAATAATCGATTCCTTGAAGGCTTCCAGAGAATTTCTCAAGGGAATCTTTCTGAAGTTGCAGAAAAGGTGCCCGTTGAAGTGTCCTCTAGTGCAAGGTTCTGCATGTCTGGATCCATTGATCATGGCCTCGGAAAGTGCGCGGAAATTCGTTCTTTTGGATCATGCACTGAATGAGTTGGTTGCTAGCAAATGGATTTCGGGACTTGATGCTGATCAAGTGAAGTGTCAGTACGAAACAGTGACAACAAAAGAACAGAAAGTGACCCTTCCTCGATCGTTCAATGAAAGTGCTGATCGACTCGACACCTTCCTGTTGCAATGCCTGCATGATGATTCCAACGGTTCCTCGCAATTTTCACATCTTTTGAATTTCATACGCATCATCTTGTGTCTGTCTCATGGCCAAGCCTCTGTTGAGCGAGGTTTTTCTGTTAACAAAGATGCTATAACAGAAAATCAGAAAGAATTGTCCCTCGTTTCCCAAAGGATCATCTAAGATCATACGAGAGCAATTTACGGTGGAGATGCGCGAAAGTTTGAGGTCACAAAGAGGATGATCCTGTCAGCTAGAAATGCGGCTGCTCTCTATCGAGAAGCGAGAAAGGAGGAAGCGAAAAATTCTGCATCGTGTTCGAAAGAAAACCATGAACGAAAACGGAAGATGATAGAAATCAAAGAAAAAGAAGAGATGAAAAAGAAACTTTTGCTTGAAATTTACCAAATCGATGAAGATATAAACGTATTGAAAAAGTAATCACTCTGACATGTCTTAGCGCAATTATTTTTGCTCATTTTGTTTTAATCAGGTTGGTTTACACACAGGGTCGATTTTTTGCCAACTAAAATCAGTGGTTAAAATCACACACACCTACACACACATAATGTGTCAATAATCACAGGATATCATTTTTCAAATCCTCTTGAACATTGGACGATAATTGATAAACTTAAATGTTGAATACCGCACCTTAATCAATTTTTATCAGAGGCTAATATGAGAGTAACAAATCGACCCTTGTGCAGTGTAATATCCGTTTTTTCATTTTTATACTTCGTTAACAGGGTAGTCTTTTTTGCCATCTTGTTTTCTCCTTCCCAGAGCTGCATACCAAAAGGTCTGTAATTTTTACTAGTCAGTACTACTTTGTTATTCAGTTTAAATCATTTTTACGGGTTGTTTTTAATGACCGGTTTTGTATCACACAATCATGATGATTGTTATCAATATACGACCTACTGTGTTAAACATTATTTTATTTTACGTTCTATCTTTTCATGTACCGTGCATAACTAGGAGAACTACATGGCTATTATCTGTTTCCATACTGATTTCTTTCCATCCATCGCACAGAAATGAATATATCTAGGCATCAAAACATGGAAACTACCTTGAATTGAGACTCGATCAAACCCAAAAGGCGACCTGGAATTTTTTTTGAGTTACCTGGAAAAACCTGGAAAAGTCAGGGAAAATGAAAATCCGAAACCGTTATATACCCTGTTGATTGATGTGGCTGGTAAGATCGTGAGATCATTCTGACAACTAAGGTTCGCATTTATGAGGCCCTTGTTTAATCAATATTGTTATATGGCTGTGAAATTTAGACAATGCGTATGACTGACCAACTTAAGCTCGAAGTATATGATCGATGGTGCCTCTGTAGAATCTTGCGCATCCGAATTAAGGACCGGATACCCAACGCTTGGCTTCTCCGAAGGACCAACACTCTACTCCTGAGCTCGACTATCAATCGCCGCCGACTTCGTTGGATGGGTCATTCGCTCCGAAGATCTCGTAGATCTCGAAGATCTCGAACGGACACTATCAAAACTGATCTTCAACCTTTGCTGGGGCCGCAAACATACGGCAAACGCCGTTGGGACTTACAATGGACCCATATTGTAACCGACCAGGCCTCAGACCGTAGAGTTTGGGCTGCCTTGGTCCGAGACTCGGTCATCATCGTAGCCGGCTAAGCCAGTAATGGCGACAGCCGATACAACTACAAGTAGGGACTGATAGGTCTATATCTTAACACTGATGTGTGTGTTATTGTTGTCTTATAAAGCAGTCGTAATTTTTTTTAGTACAACGCACCATCGTTATGAACATTTTTATACCAAGGAAATTTGTTCGTTAATCCATATTTTTTAACTTGGGATATATAAATTTTATCATTCGGTTCCTAGAAATTTCTTCATTTCCATTAAGTAACCCGTTAATACCTGTTTCTTTTAACGGGCGGATTTACCTACCATTCGAAACCCATGAAAATTCTTTCACTTGATTTGTATCGTTAGATTGTAATTCTTGCATGAAAAGACCTGTTAACTTGAAGTGTCTTAAAAATGTAGGAAAACTTTATTTGAAAATTTAATATATTTTACAAATATCCGGAAACCATAATCTAATTCGAAATTGAAGTAAATGTCATGAAAATACTGGATTCAGTTGAAATCTCTTCGTAAGCTAAAAATTTAGAAATTTCCACCCATTGCAGAATTAATATAGTATTTCATGTTCTTTTGTGAGAGGAAGAGATACGCGCCCCACATTTTTTGGTTGATAGGGTATGTGCTCCTGAAAAGATTGAAAATCCATGGTTTAATTCATATATATTACTTTTTTTAAATTCTAATTCTTATTTTATTTCCTTCACATTAATGTAGACAACTGTTGTTTGATTCCTTTTATGTAATGACGGTTGCCAACTGCTAGTCAAAATTAATTATGATGCCAATAAAGGTATGGCAACACCAACACCCTACCTCATCTCAACTAATTTAAAAAACAGATGACTGACCAAAGCATCTTCAATCGAAAAGTGACTTTGTTCGAAGCGCGCTGCTGTCATAACAGCATAATTGAGTAGAACCCAGAGTGGTATTATTTCACTTTTCTGTAAACTTTCATAGAAATCCTATAACGTCAATTTTACTTTCATTCCAGGCGGATCCATTCACCGCACGGATAGTCCTGATTCTCTTCCCGAGTCGTCGCTTCAAGAAGAAGGAAAATGAGAGTGATGAATGCACTGGTGACGTTCTGGTTGAGTTTCGTCGGGCAAGCGGGGACGAATTCGCCTTCCTGGAAATGTATCATTCCATTTATCGAACTCTAACCAGATTGAAAGTTGTCGATGAAGATCATCCTTACCTAGAAATTCTCAACGCTTCGGGCGAAGCAATCAAAACTCCTGGATGCTCGCAATCGCAGACAAGGGGTAGTGAAGAAGTAAAAGAAAAGACGAGATAAAAGAGTCATGATGAACTATTCAATGCGATGTTTTCGCGTTCCATCAGTGAACATTTTGAGGCTGCATTTATCCATAATTCCAATGATCGCTAATTGAACAATCTCAACTCTTATGCATCTTATTCAATTCATTCTTTTACTTTCTTTTGCATGATCATCTCAAATATTTGAGATAACTTGGAGATTTTACTGACAGTGATTTTGATAGTAAGATTCTGAGATGAAAGATTTTGTAATTGTTTTTTAACTTGTCGAATGTCAGTCCATATTCGACAAATGTTTTTTATGATAATATTTGTGCTTTTTTAATGCTTTGATGAGAGACATTCCGCTTCCCTTTGCTCTAACTGATTGGTGTCACCACTCTTGCGTATTCTGTTGACATGACTTTCTGTTTGAATATATTCTAATGAACAACAGAGTCTTCTTATGAAAACTTAATTAAATTTTCTTTAAACTAGTGGGTCCAAAGCTTGCTTGGAACGGGGAGAAGCGGCCCACCAAATTCGAGTTTTCATTCTTTTACTTCTATAGTGACCAGAGTTTTGCAGAAATTTACTTCAAATTTTGTGTGAATATTCTGTGTAACATCGTTTAAAACGGCATCGTTCTAGTGGATAGATATCGAATAGATTTTCCACCACACCCCATTTGATCAAGTGTTGCTAAGTGGGGAGAGATCGCCATAGGATCAGGAGAAATGGACCATCATGGTGGGGAGAAATGGTCCACCCAAAAATAATTTATTCGATAACAACTCTGAAACTTTCGCGCCCATCTATAAAGTAATTTAAACAATGACTTCCTATAAACTTGTCTTAGATATATAGAATAACAAACCACACGGTATGCTATCAAGGCTTGTTGTATGGAATAAAAACAAATTTTTTCATGGAAACAATTAGCTTCATAAGTCAAGCTTGGAACGTGTACTAGAGTATTATAGAATACAATAACAAAACATAGAAAAGTTAACTCTCCACGAAAATATACAGTGCGACGCAAAAATTCAACATTTGTCTTTTAACTTGATAACTTCAACATAGCTAGCTGCATGTAATTCTCGTTCAACGCATCTCATAATGTATCTGCAAATATTTCTCAAAAAGTCAGTTCATGTATTCCCACTTCATGAGTAAGGGTAAAAAGGAAAAAATGGATTGCTAAATTTTTGTGGCACACGATCATTACAAAACCAGTAGGCCTAATCAAGTAGACTAGAAAAACATCAACAAGGTCGGTTTGGCCAGAAAACCATGCAATCTACCCGGTGAAAAAAATCTGTCGGTCAATTGTCGGGAAGCCGGTTTCCCGACAATTTCCCGACATATCCCGACAGTTTTTTCACCGGGTAATAAAGACCTATGGTAAAATTTGGTTCATTTCATCGGCGTGTGCATGCTGCATATAAAACTCTATAAAAGCAAACGGGTCCATCTCCATCCACTAATAGACAATCTTGCGAAATACTTGCGAATCTGCCAAAAATCTTACGATCGTAAGATATAATCCCATTTCTTGTGCCTGTCGCGCACAAGATTATCAGCAAAACCTCAAGATATTTTATCGAAAGTTGTCGTGTGTAACTTGCATCATTGAGCAGGACAGTCAATCGACAACTTCAAGCGCTGCCGTACGTTCCTCCTTGTGTGTGCAGGAGATGCGACTTTGGTTATTTATGCCAAACACGCACATACAGTATACAGTATTGGCCATGGCATTAGAAATTTTTAATTATCTTGTAAAAAAGAGGGAAATCATCATTAAACCAAAATATGTACATGTATCATCGATTATTTGATTGCAAAATATCAGAAAACAATGTAACACGAAAATCAAGGAGCATCAATACAGGAAAATCAATGCTTCGTAGCGTGTCCTTTGTTTTTCAAAACTTTTTTGATACGGTTTGGCATTGAAAATACAAGGTTTTTGCACAGTTGGGCACTGATGTCACGGCACCAAACAGACTTTATCACTTCCTCAAGATGACTGAGGGATGTGATTTCAATCTTTGATATTTTTTCCTTCATAATCGCCCACAAATTTTCAATCGGATATTCAAGTCGGGTGAGTAACTCGGCCAATCAAGCACTTCGATCTGATTGGTGTTCAGCCACTCAGTCATAGTTTTTGCTTTATGACATGGTGCGGAGTCGTGTTGAAATATCTCGCATGATAGGACATTCATCCAGAGAGGCACTTTGTCACACAGGATGGACCTGCGAAACTTTGGAATTTGATTTGAAACTGCGATTTGATAAAAATTCGAATAAGTTCGTGTCGACTAGCCAAAACTTATTTCAACTGCTTTCTTTTGATTTGTAGCCTCCTCCCGTTCGTTAATACTTGAAAGTGACAATACAATTATGATTGAGATGCTGGACTCTCACTGGAAGTAGCTAAAAGCGTCGGTTGCTGAACTGCGTCATTGATATTTACTCGTATGTTGCTCAGATCAGGGCTTCAACTCGGTCGATCTTTCTGACCGTGTCTGATATGTATCTTACAGGCCATGTTGGACATACTTTTCAGACTATCTTTCGTCAGGACTCATGGGCCAATCACGTTGCTTGCTAAAACAGTGAATTATGCAACATATCCTAAAACACTAACTAAGCAGAAACTACTACTTGTGAGTACGACATCATGTAATCTGTCATTGTTAATACTGTTCCAAAGCATCGATATAAATGGAGAAAGCTGGACATGTCATGATCCTGAAATGTGGGCCAAGAGGTAGTCAATCATAGGCCTACTGAACCATTAAGAAAGTAGAATCTAACTCATAATCTAGCGTCAAGATGTCATTCGAATTAGGTCGAGTTATAAAGCAAAGTAGACTACAATTATCTCTGTAAAATAAAGACGCTTTTTTTAACTTCATTTAGTGCCATAGTATTAATGTATCTTTCAATAGTATCTAACTGTCAGTGAATGTTGAATACTACGACTTCACATTGGTCTGGTTTACTAGAAAGGTAGTTTAATGATGGAACTAGGTTTTTAGCCTCAGGCTCAGACTTGTGAAAGTTCTTGGAATCTCATCTGTCAGTGGACACGTAGCTTCCATCAGCGTTCATCTACCTAAATCCTGAGCCCGGGAAACCATGTTTCCATGAAATGAAAATCAGTAGGCCTATAGCTTCCATTATTTCTGCCGTACTTTTCAGAAAGGAATAATGGAATTTTCACAACAAGTCCTCAGAATATTTTGTCGTCGTCAGTTTTTCGCTTTTCCAGTTTTCAGTTTCCATGCTTTTTTATTCCCATGTTTTCACAGACCGTAATTACTATATCCTTAAATAATTTATTTAGATTGAATAAATAATAATGTACATTAGGGCAAAATATGTCGACTTCCAAATAGTTATTCAAAGTTATGCATGTACAGGTATCAAAGATTTCAGAAGATTCTGAGTTCTATAATGTATTGCCACAATAGAGTAATTTTCATATAAGCTTGGAACCTGTAGCTGTGGCTCATGGAACCTCGGGTTCACATCACGGCTTAAGTTGGAAGGTTTTCAGGAATAATTTTAACACAAAACATTAATGAGTAACATATGACTTTTCATGAATCTCAGAACTACAGAAATTGAATATAAACGTAATTCCTTCAGAAACGTAAAACTTTAAATTGAAGAATGATTCAACTTGTTTGAAAGGATCGCAGTTATCAATAGTTGTAGGAGTCGAATAATATAGAATAAAATTGAAAGCAAAACAAATTATGCAGATCGAATCGTAGGCACGATGGCAACGACGAGGATGAAATGAATGAGGCGATCGAGCTGAGATTTGCATTCGTTGATGACTGAGAGACCTTTACCTTTAGTTACTATAATCAAGATCATATTGCGTGTCAAAAATTCCCTGTCAAAAAGATCTCAAGTAATTGTCTTGACAGAAAAATGTGAAACACATGCTAATATAACTGATTAGATTCCTGAAACTTGCAGAACGTCATGTTTCAGCAATCAATGATGAAAGTCATCTCAACATGTCAATAAATAGAAATATTTAGGTCACTCTACTCTGCAGCTCTTGGAAAATATCCCATGAGCGCATCAAAGGTTGTCTGCTAACAATTAATGCATCTTAGCTGTAGGATTACTCAATTAAGAATGCGTAATGTGCTGCCAGAGGAGGCGCGTGCTGTAGGACATTTCATAAATCACCAAAACCTAATTAGACATAGCAGCCATCTCTTCTGGTTCTTTATTTGAACCACTTACATTGATAAACGAGTACAAAGTGTATTGAATTTGCAATAAAATTGCACCTGACAAAGGGCAAAACAAGTAATGTCAACATGACTGAATGAGGCTGACAACATGACTAAAGTAAAGGGCAACATGACATAGAGTCATGTTGTCACCATGTAAAAAAAGGCCTGTGGTATAGTGGAGTAATCCCGTACATGAAGGTAATTCCGGACAGACGACATTTTTGGAAATAACGATCTTCTGTATTCCGCAAACGCGCAATTTGATTGGATATCATTTACTCGATGCGCCGCCGATGATACGCGGGACTATGTGCTTGTCTACTATTTGAATCAGACAACGCGTCATTTCATCGTCAATGTACGAAGCCTTGTTTTTTTTAAAGGGAACCTTCATCTCCTCAACCAGAGGTTCAAGGTGCCAAGGGGGGTGGATGAGGAGGATGATGTTATTACATCTGCCTTAAATTGTTGTATTTGTGATGTTGTGCTCTGACAGTTTTGCTGATTTGTATGTTGTTACAAAATAATAAAGTGCTAATTTCGGGTCTTTTGGTGCTATTGTTTTATTCAATATCACATGTACATGTATATATGATGCTTTATTAAGCGTAAAAAAGAGATTTTTAATCCATATGAGTAGTAGAAGTGGAGCACCGTATTTTTGGATTTAGGCCTATTGCAGGATTTATCGCTATCGTTTTATTTTGGAGGTCCAAATTTGTCGCATTATCGTTATCGCTTTATCGAAAAAATTATCGCTGCCCACCACTGCATAATTGAAGAAATGAAGAAACTGCGGTATAATAACTCATTACCGATACTGATTGAAAGGGCGCCACTGTGCATGATGATTGCAGTAGAAATCAGCGTAGCTCACAGCCACGTGTTCTGTATATCCTTTTCTTCTGTGGTGTCGGTGGACATCCAGACTCAGCGCTCTTATAGGATACGCTTTGCATTTTCTTGCATATAAAGTAAAGTTTTCAGGAACGATCAGGTAGTATTTTGCACCTCAGTTGTTGCAACTATGAATATAACGCATTTTTTACACCACAAAATCAGATGTCCAATATCATCTTTTATTAACCAACTTTCATATATAAAATGATGAACCTGCTCTGGCCAGGTGCGGGTTCATCATTTACATAGTCTCCAATGACGACATCGTTTTAATGTTAATAAGTGTACCAAAACTTGCGGCTCGCCAAGTGTCGGACCCAATTGATGTGACCATCGACTATAGGAAAAAGCTGCCCACCCCTGGTCTAGACAAAGGCTCGGTTACCTGCAGCTTGTATGGCCTCATTCAGGTTATACAAAGTTCATCTCGGTCTCATCGGGAAAACATTTCATGTTTATAAATCACTCTGCTACCATATGCATAGACGTGATGAAGCGTGTTGAAAGCGCGTCATCCACTGACGTCTGAAATAGTGATGAGCGGATGCTTGCACGCACATGCGCATACGGTGCACAGGGTACTTGTATAATTGGATTTAACGTCAGCATCCTGAAACAGTTGCATACTATATTGCTCGGCTACAGACTGATAATTGATTTGAGTCCGAGTATTCTATCAACATGCGACTTATCACATTACTTCTATTAACTACAGTCATCGGAATAACTTCCGCCAATTTTCGTGAGAATCAGGATGAAAGTGAGGTTGAATTATCAAATCTTCCGGATACATTAAAAACGCGAGTTAAGCGATCTGTCGACGGCAATGGCAGGATTCAAACTGCGATGGTACCAAGAATGAATTTTCGTAACCGTCGACGTAACCAGCGTCGAATCCGTCGTCTAAGACAGCGTCTTAACCGTCGTCTTAGACAGCATGCAAACCGTCTGCTTAGACGACGTCTAATCCGTATTTATGGACAGCGTCTTGACCGCCGTCGAAACCGGAGATGGCGTGATTCACGCAGAAGGGATTAATTCCACGGCGTCGGAATTAAAAAAAGATGCTGACAAATATGTGTAAAGAAGGAAGTGAGTGAATGCAGTGTTGCCTGTAAACTCTATTGGACGATGTAAAAAACTTGCGAATGAATTTCTGAATTTCTCTGAACATTTACCAAGATGGAATATAGTTGTGTCTTGAGATATATCTCGGAGTAATGAATGTACTACTCTCATACTACTCGCTCTTATAATGCAGATTTTCATTCAAAGAGCACAATTGTGTGTTGACGATTAAACGACCTTCTGCAAATACTAGGTAAATTATCAAGATGGGTCTGGCACGACCCGAGGTTTGTAATCGATTTTCGAGAGCTCTATACACCAAATCTTCTATGAATTTTTGAATTAAATTATCAAAAGCAATATTTGAAATTTTATTTTACGTTTCTATTGGATAAAGAATCACTAAATTGTTGCAGTTATTGCTGCTTTTATGCCACACCCAACGAGCAAAATATCCATCTCAGATAAAACGGATAGTACAGAATTTATCCGTGAAACGGATATCTATGACGTACCTACACTTGAGTGATATCAAATGATACATTTTACGAAGTGATATCACAGAACGCACGCATCTCTCACCGGCTCAGGTGTCCTCTGCTGACAGCTTATTGATTCACGTACGTTGATATCGTATATCCTGGTGGATTGTTGCGACCAAGTTTTATAACATATGCATCCAATGTTTCCACATTTTCGAGGAAGCCTTTGCAGATGATAAATCAAAATCCCAACTCTTTCAGTCTAGAAATTCAAGTTTCAAAATTGGCAAAAACTGTTTTGAAAACCTGTTGGATGATGATTGTCATTTGAAATACAATTTTGGCTGGAATGCCTGCTCTTAGTGGTCACTGCTTGCGCATTATTGCTCTATTTAGTACCCATATTTTGCAACACAATAATGAAAGGATTTGCGGCACCAGAAATATGACTTTTCATCATCAACATTGCAATCTGTAACGAAATTCAAATACAAATAGCATTGGAGTTAGAAAAATAAATAAATAAATTATCGAATTTGTAACTTCTATCAATCTAGGGCTTATCTATCCCACAGAATTAGATTCATCTGCGCGCACTACGGTTTCCTAGAAAGGAAGAGTTATATGCAACCTTAATGTCGAAACGACACATCACATAATTAGACAACTTGCTCCTTCTCGAATGGATAATTTGTGTATCGCTTGCTACTGGAAATGGCAAACAATAAGCTGTCAGCAGAGGACACCTGAGCCATATCACTTCGTAAAATGTATCATTGATATCACTCAAGTGTAGACACTTCATAGATATCCGTTTGACGGATAAATTCTGTACTATCCGTTTCAAATATTGAATTTACGCCTTTTCTGTCTGTCTCTTCTACCGAAACTCTTGGAAACTTCATTACAACGTCTTTCTGTTTGAGTGACATGAGTTGAAAGATACTGTAAGTCAGTTCCAACAATAATCATTGCAGTTTGTGTTTGTCTCGTGAGCCAATTCATCAGTGGACGTTGCCGAAGGGGGATAGTAAGTTCACAGTCTATGCCAGATCAACTTTGAAATGAACAGCCTAAGCAGTTTAATTGACTGCGGTAAATCCGCACCAGCTTTTCCAGGTCCAATTCTTCTGTCTGTAATCGGAAGCTTATTCTGGAATTAAAGAGTGCTTTTAACCAATTCTTAATTGCGCATCCAGCGACAGTTCACTTACCTCTTCCTTATTAACTAACTAACAAAAGAAATTATCAAATATAAATATAATATGTGTATTCTATCTGAGGGAGAGCCAATGGAGAGAACAGTTCACAATATGTGAACATGAAAGGAATGATCAGTTCGGTGACATTGATGATTGAACCACTGGATATACTCGTACATATACATCTAATTGTTGACCCGCGCACAAAGGGCACACATACGGCTTTGAAGTCACGTTCCTGTACTCGGGATTGCACCATCTGTCCATATGTTCATTCCGTGGTTGTATATCCGCGTTGATATCATGTGGCATTATGGCCTTCACACGCCTCCTAGAGTCCTAACTGGCCATATCCACTTCTTACGCAAATGTACTCACAGGCTCCAATAACATACACAAAATGAAATTTTGATTCCAAAAATAATAAGTCAAGTAGTCAAAAGTTCTTTCCTGTCACACACTCTAAACCAGCACCTCCTAAATCACACACTAAAGCAAGACACTATTCGTAACTAATAAAAAAATCCTAAAGCAAACCCGGGACAAAAATTCTTGCTAATATTACGAAGACTTGTACGGCTTGTTCAATACTTTTATCTGCATTCAAGCGTTGTACAACGATTATTCAATTATGCAAAAAAATGAAATGTCAGTTATAAGCATTCAATTACTTGATAAAGTTCAGGTATGCTTTCAAGTGCTTAATAAGTGCCCAAATATTCTTAACATGATGTAGAACAATTTTGGAAAGTTTATCGCGTTTGGAAAGAAAATCCTTTATATTCCTCTGCACACTAATGTTACTTTTAGATGAATTTCAACACATATATTGTTTTATTTGCACATTTGAACAGACAGTTCTGTGCATTTTCATGCAAGCATGTTTTACTTTAAATAGTATATAATAGTATCAAAATATCAGCAGAGTATTAACCCTTTGACTGCGGCAGGGAAATTCAGCGATGTCCTTCCATATGCGGATGACCAGTGGACCTGTGCATAGGAAGATAAGATGATAAAGCCATTATTGAGATGACTGAAGTAGCCACTTCAGTATGTTATTAAGATCTCATCTATGTGAATGGGTCAGTGGAAAAGTGTCAATTCCCCACCTATTCAGTGCCCGTAGTGTCCACGTACCGGTCAGTGACGAGATGTGATGTAACAATAGGAAGACCGAAAGACTGATGAATGCTATTTAAAGTGACAGAGGGCGGTGCGACCATAATGTAGTATGAATGCATGTGCAACACATATTACCGGTTATGTAGAAAATAGTATAGAGTACACTACATGGCCACATCATCCACACCCTTTTATTTGTAAACTAATCCATATTAAAAAAAACATTGGTATTACTCGTATGTACAGTGGTTTAGACGTGTCTGGAATCCAAATGAAATGCAAATTAAATCCAAGCTGTCTGACTCAGTGTAGAATTTC
This sequence comes from Prostheceraeus crozeri, assembly GCA_907163375.1. Taxonomy (NCBI): domain Eukaryota; kingdom Metazoa; phylum Platyhelminthes; order Polycladida; family Euryleptidae; genus Prostheceraeus; species Prostheceraeus crozeri. The sequence continues at coordinate 106,973 of CAJQUW010009933.1, forward strand.
TCACCTTTAAGACATTTCGCATTGAGAAACCCTACAGGTGAAGCGATATAGTGATAATAAATTGATTTGTGTCCGCAAGAGTAACTTTCTTTGTATTTCTTGGCATCGCATATTTATATCGGGTGATGAATATGTCCATCTACATTTTAGAAATGCGTCTGTAGACAGTTACCTATCTTTTAGTGAAACTAAATATATAACTTTTCAACATGGCAAATTTTTGAAGGCATTATTGTCAGTTGAAATCTGTTGAAAGTATGAAAATATTACTGAAAATATAGCATGTTAAATAGAGAGCACCAGTTGTTTATGAGAATCATTCTTGAAATTTTGTCACTTCTGTCAGCAGTTTTGTTTATTTACGACAATTTTTCCATTATTCTCTATGGTCATCGAAACTTTTGTATCTGTGCGATTTACACGCTCATCGTATTCTAACAATTGTGTAATGAACAAATACCAAATGATTGAAGTAGCTCCTATCGAAACAGCTTAGCAACGAAGACAATCAAAAGACTGTGGAATTAGTTGTTATTACAAGTCAGCACAATCTTTTCAAAAGTTTCTAAAGAACAAGATTTGGGGATAACTCACATTAGAGAGACTGTCACATTGCGATTTCTTTCAACTTCTGCCTGAAATATATGCTTTTGCTAGCTATTTATCTTTTATTGACTTATTATTACTAACAACCTTACAAGTGAACCATTATAATAGAATGATTTGAACCTAGTGCTCAATTGAACTGTTTAGATTTATTTTCAACAAATGCAATATTGACAACAATAGTTGTCATTCTCTTCAGATATTCAAGCCCAATATTCTTCCATTTTCATTTCATCGCGCGAAAAGGCAGTAGCAAAGCAGGAGAATCCATATAAGGAACTACACGAGAAAGTAGAGCATATATTTTATTGCGGATAAGTTAAGGGTGTCTTTTCTGCTGAGGAATGTCATCAAGAAGAATAGACTACTCACTGCAGATCAAATCGCAGAAATGGTTTGTTTGACGGATGACGATGATGATTTGAAAGTTTCGAACTCTGACTGTATCAGCGACGACGACGATGATTCTGAAGCGGACTTGATGGAAACGTCTTTCCCGACAAGTTCCTTATCGACGAAACACCAATCAGCACGCGTGAGCTCCAAGTCACAACATCAACGTGAACCACCTTCAACACTTCCTCCTCTAGACTCATCTTTTACATCAAGTGATCGACCTGAATGGCAGTTTGTCACCGAAGGAAATGATGCCAAAATAGAGGATTCTGCCCTATTTCTAGGTTCTTCTGGTCTGTCGACGGATGCTGAAGAATCTATCAATATGGCTACCAGTGATGAAGATCTGATCTCAAGGATCTTGGACATGTAGACATCATCGACGAACTGATCGATATGCTGGTTCGATTTACGAACACAAGAGAATTATTTCTCGAAAAAGAGTCTGAGCATTTGAAGCCGCATTCTCGCTTTCAAGCATGGACGAACACGAATCCTTCGGAGATGAGGAAATTTGTTGGACTTCTACTGCATGTAATCTCCAAAGATGAATAGAACTTTCTGCATGCCAACAAATTCCTCAAATTCAATATTCAAACGATTCAACCTAATTATGAAATTGCTATGTTCGTGGGACGCCGAAGTTACACAGGCTCAACCTGTGTCTTTGTTTGTACTGATTTAATAGAAATTCGACCTTCAATCACAGGAGAGTTGCCTTTTTGCCTTTATCAATATGAAATTACTGTAGTAGGATATTTGCAGCAGGCATGCTTAAGAAGTAGTGTTCGGCACTCGTTCCATTTGTCTACAGAATCGCCAAGATGCAGTAATTCCTTTTCTTACTGTCCTGTTTATAAATGCGTCATTGCGCTTTTTGTTGCCTTCCGGATGAACCTGCACACGCATAAACCTGAATGAAGCAGGGATGAGTTAACTTGCCGACCACGCTAACATGATAATTTGCCCTTTGTTCTCTTATGACTCTTATCGAAAGATCTGCTCGAGGAAGGTTCCCGTTATGCAAACAAATTAGTTTGGACTTCCACTTAACAAGTTGCCGCAATATTTGCACATATCACTTCAATGGTGGGCTCTCGGATCAAGATTATCTGAAAATCTCCCGCATACGGAGGGAAGGTTGAAAATTTCCAAACCGCACACAGGAGGAACATAGTCATGACTCGAATACCTGGTCATCCGCAGTCAAAGGGTTAAACGAATTTAATCTGTACAGTTGGGGCAACATGTGATCCGAGCCCATCGTACTTTATTTTCTTTATTTTGCGAGGAGCTTATCATTGATTGTGAGTTATCTTTCTTATTGAGCAAGTATGTAGAATGTGCTAGAAATGTGCACCGCTATATTGAAATAAGTAAATGAAAAGGTATTACAAATGAACTTAAATTGTGGAAAGGGTGTGTCTTCGGAAAGGGTTCTTTGCTCTTTCCATTCTAGGAATATGAGAGAAAGTGCAGTTCTTGATTGTCTGTGTGGTTGTCTACCAAATAGATAAGGAAAGTCTGATCTACCAATGATCGTGTTAAATGACCATTCCATGTATAAACTGTTACATATTCTTACAAATATCCCTTCCAAAACATGGTTTTCATACTATAAAGCTCGCAAAATTGTTTATTGCATTGTTTTGGGAGGAGCTTCTCAGCTATGAAAAATTATGTTTATAGAATACAATTCATCAATTTATCAGCTGAAAAATTTGTTTTCAAAATTTGGTAATTTTAAAACAAACAGTTTTTTGATTATGTAGTAAAAGTCTAATCATTATTACATAAAACTATCTGCAAGCATTTTCAATATATATCTTGCTAGGCTCAACCTCTGCCTCAACTAAATTTCTATTTACGAGAACGTAGTATTCTCGGGTTACATTTTCATTTCTACGCTCTGAATTTAAAAAAATCTTGTTCTTGAAAATAATGTCAGCTAACGATGTCAAGCATTAAATAAAAATTGCTACTATCGAATCATGTAGAAGTGCTTTTGTCTTTAGTCATCAAGTCATTGCTTGCATTGGGTCATCAATGAAAAATTGAAGAACATTTTAGCCAGAGTATGATTTTATCTAGCTGCTATTAGTTAACCGTTTCATTTATCCGATTGTATGATTTCACCGTGGTCAGGTATGGTTGCCATTGACACCGGAACTATTGTGGTTGAGCTACTTGCAAGGTCAATGTACTTTAAGTGTTCAACCATAGACATCAGATTTAACAATATTAGGACTAGTATTGTTAAATCTGTTACGTGTTCCGCTAATTATTGCATTAATTCAAAAGTGGTATTTGTTATTTAAGAAAACATGTATCGGAATACAGGTTTGCTTTAAAACACGATAAATTCTGAACTGAACAGCACTATAATGAACTGAACTGAATTTTCAGCAGTGTGATATGTATTGTTATACCGAAGTACCGATATTTATGTATATCAATACTCTGCATTAAAATAATCATCAGTTTCGAATATTCACATGCTTGCCATGAGTTCAATCTTTTCAACTGCTGTAATGTGTTAAACAATTCATTGATTCATCATTAAACGATAGCAGATTGGCGTCACTAGCAGAATATTACATACGGCATATTGTGACTGTCTTATTATGCAACAATTAATTTTTGATATTCCTACATACCTTACTAACCATTAGGTATTTATTACACTTCACAGTGCAATATGGCGTTAACATTGAGCCGTCCAAGCCCGCGCTTCAAACAGCGTACCTAACATTCCCTGGACGAGAGGCGAATAAGTTAGTTAAGGACCTTGTTTATCCAAAAAAACCCCGAATTTATCAATTTCAGAAATCCGTACATTAATCGTCAATCAGAATAGGCCTCAAACTTACGAATTGAGCGAGAGAGCCAAGTTTTCCTCCATGGTTCGTCGCAGGGACCAGAATATAAGGGATTTTATTCTACAACTAGACCGCCAAGCGGCTAGGTGCGAATTCAAGGTTCTAGAATTCCAATTAAGAGACAGATTACTTTCAGGCATTAACGATGCGGAACATTCTGGTGAATTTATAGTTCACTCATTTCAGTTTCAACTGAATTCACTCATTTCAGTTCTTCAGTAAAGAAACCCTGATATTTACGTATTTTAGAGACAAATCATGTTATTTTTGTTAAAAGATGATGAATATATATATATGTTAATTCGCTGCGATCTCTATTCTATACATGTATATTGTTACGTGCGACAATTTAGCGATTTAGTAGGGAAATTCAATAACCATGAAGTTCGAATTGAACCTTTAACTCCTGATGCTCTGCTACAAGTATCTAATAGTCAAAACTATTTCGACTGGAAATAAATCCTATTCTAATCGACTATTCTAAACTCACTAAATATATGCAATTAAGTTGTGGCATTTGTAGAATTGCGGTTGCTATTGTGAGATTGTTAGGTACTAGATGCGCTACTATCGCAAGAAAGAATATAGCCTATTTGGATAGAAACACATCCAGATTTGATTATTTTGACGTACTCCCTTGATAGATCTGTCTTAAGCAACGTTACGTTCAATTGGGACTTGCTAAGTTAATTGAACGTTTAGTAACACATGGACTTGTTGCATGCCTTGCTGTAAGAAAAAAGCAATCAAAATATACTTTTACTCATCCAGCTATTTTATTAAACTAGGACAAATGAAACCCTTTGCAACTGATCAAGTTATGGCTATCAACCAAAGAGAACGATGGTGCCTCCAGAAGCGTATTGACTCGAACACTGGACGTTCCTCACCTTGACAGCGACCCTTTACCAACTGACCTATCCTACCGTCAATGTTGCCAATTTTGCATTATTCCAATTGTCGACGAAATGAATGTTTTTCTCAAATTTGGTTGCCGACGAAAAAGACTAGATCCTAAAATATACGACAGTGCGATATAAAAAACCCTTTAAAAAGAATTTATTTAAGTATTTTAGTTGATGCTAGTGTCAAACTTTTCGATTCAGCTTAGAATAATGCCATGCATCCCCTCGTTGTAGACATTTGTACATCGAATTTTCTATGACTTCGTCGTCAAGTCTGTTTCCCACAGAATATTGCTATTAATATGACGTTAATATATAGTTCATTAATATGACGTTTCTTGCATACTAATGCTACTCTATGCATGATATTTTCCATGTTTCTTTACTGTATCTGACCCGTTATGATTTTTATTGATATTGAATAAAGAAAATAAAAAAAAAAAAAATTGAATATTTATTGAATGAAGATTGTCTTGTCTTGTCTTGACATAACTACCAGGTCATTGACAAATGATTGGGGAAGATTGATTCATTGTGAAAGGAATCTGAAGCCTAGCACTTCCACTAAACGGCGATTTCTTCTACAAAATGTGTCCATGACTTATTTAAGGAGATTCTATTCGACTTTCAACATAACTCTTTCTATGTGGGACGGGGCCCAATGAGATAGTGCGTAATCTTTTCGGTGAAAAGGAGCACTGGTAGCACTTTTTGCAGACGTCTTAGCAAGACGTTATGCAGAATAATGCTGAAGTAGCCTATATAACAAGCGACTATTTGATTCTGAAAACGTCTATGTTTGTCCCATAAATCTATCATTTCAATATACAGGCCTTGCCTATTGATGCATGATTTTTTCCTTCAGTAAAAATTAACTTATATCAACTACAGATGATTTATGAATAATCGAATAACGACGGCCATTATATAGCAGCAGAAACTACAGTAGATAGGATTTCGGCACCCATGCCCACTATTTGTAATTTTGTCTTAAATAGTAGACATACACGGGAAGTGACCGCTACTTTTCTTTTCAGGGTGACATGCTGAAGCGAAAAATTGAGCCTCCAAGGACATCGTTCTCTCCAGCTATGCATATGTGCGATTTTATCTACCGGATGAAAACCTTTACACAGTGATAACTTCATCTTCTACACTCTTTCCGAAAGGTGTTGATTTTGGTTCCATACAGCCATTGACTGAAATTCAACTATGTGATAAGATTACGAAATTTCCCGGATTATATGTCGCTCATTCTCAATTTGAAAATGAAATTATAGCGAAGCAGCGTCAGTTGCAACGTAAAATTGATACCGGGACACACATTGATGCGAACACAAGCATCCGCTTTTTGAATGAGAGTTTCGGCGCTTCAGAGAATGCACATAGGGCTGCCGAGTTAAACAGTCAAATGGAACAGCCAGGGTCATTATCATCTTGTGAATATAGTCGATGTGAAAATTCAGCTAATCTGGAAAAGAAGAGCAATTCATATGACCAAGAGGAGCCTAGCAGCATTACCCTTGAATTACATGATACCTCAGCAACGACTAGTACTCATTTGAATTCAGCAGAAACTTTCCAGATAATTGATTTGGACACCGGCAATGCTAGTGACACATATATCCGAGCTAGTTTTGCGAATTACTTCACACAAGTTGTTGGTGAACTGAAGGATATTAAACAACTTTTGTCACGAGTTAGCAAAGAACAGATTAGAACACGTCGACAGCTGAATCGACCGCGTACTTGCGAACCGTCATCAGTGGAGGATGCTGAGTTGGTCGAGAGACGTCCCGTTGTATTTCGGGATATCGATTTGACAAAGTTGGGCCCGAAAAATTTGGCCATAACTGGATTCGCGCTGCTTATAGCTCTAAAGCTTTGGACTGACGACGAGTTGCGGTGTGGTCGCATTTGTCCTAAACGTAGGAAAGGTAGACAGTCGTTATCCCCGACGAGAAACAACGTTTTTATTGATGCAATTTGTTCCCGCTTCCAAATCTCACCACTTGACGATGATGAGTTAGCACCAGCCATAGCAGATGCGAACCAATTAGGAAATGACTTGAAATCAGGCAAACGTCTGCGAGTCTGAGATACCGCAAATCCGAAACTTAAAAAGTGAATAAACACAGTAAGTTTCTGTTTGATTCTGATATCACTATCGTGCAACTGTCACTGCTGGCTGTGATGTAATTTGATCAAGTACCGTCGAACGGAGTTACTTGGGCCAATTTTCAACTTTGGAGTATTGTCACTCCTACACTAATTATTACTTAAATTCCACTGTTGTGTTCGAATTTCGCTGTAATTCAGTAAAATTTGGCTACTGTGTTTCTCTGAGTTTATTTCATGTACTTACTTATGAAATGTACATTAGTTTATGTAATTATTAAGGAATTTAAAGATAATTCGAAATCATTCGTATGTTTTGGCCATCTAATAAAATAATTGAAGCTTGTACGTTACCATAATGACTCTTAAATGTTACATACATGATTTTGATAAACATGTAGGCCTGTTTAGTAAGACTTAAGTTTGCCCTTAAGAGGATAGACAGGTGGTGCGTTCACACCTGACTTTTTATAAGGAATAAGTTGGGGGGCCTGTAGTGCTTTAAACAATATCAAAATTCTTCTATCCATACTACTAGATAAAAGCGAGCTGGTGAATGTCGCAAAGAAGTTCTGGAACGATTTTATAATGAGAAAATATGAAAACGAGCCTGAAGAATGGTGAAATGTATTTGGTTTTCGTGTATGATGTCCACTGTAGATTTTTCAGCATATTATATAACAAAATATCCAATTTTAAGACTTGATAATTGTAATGAAATACTCTGAAATCCCTTTCTTTTGGAACATCATATCCATCAGGGAAATAATCTGACTGGGGGGGTATACACATAAGTTTTTTTTGCACAATTAAAAAGCGCTTGAAGAATTTTAATTGTGTTGATTTTGCAGGTTCACTTCAGTTAGGTTATTTCTCTGATGATGGTATAATGTTCCTGCCGACAGAGCTTGGACAGTATTTCTGTATTTTTAAAATATATTTATTAAGTATTAAAAATGAAAATTTTGTTTTGATCCTTGGTTTTGATGTTTTCGATTTTACAGGTAGGGGGCGGGCTTTGACAAAATAGATTGTTAATTGATTTTTCATTTTTTTAAAATTCACATCCCTGGAACTTATGAATGACTTATGACACGAAAATTTGCATTATGTCTACTGAGGAATGTATACAAAACTATTTTATAACGTATAAGACTAAGATCTGCGTAGTGAACCTAGCAATAGAGAAAGAAACCTTAACAAACAAGAACAGATAGTACTGCGATCAGGTCTAGGACCAGTTAACCGGTTAAATTTGGTTGAATGAGGATTTTCGGTATTTAATTAGTTGTCAAAGCACAGAAAATTTATTCGAACAAGATATCTATTAAAATGATAAAATTTCCAACATTTCCGCCTTGTTGGCTTGAACATGCACAATAACTATACTCGTAACAAGTTCGAGCTAAGGCGAAACGTTGGAAATTTTATTACTGAAGGTGGTCGAAGACATTTTCTGTGATTATGAATGTCCGACCAATTCAAATTGGAACTTACATACAGTTGTCAAAGGTTTATCGACAACTGCGGACCTTATCACTGGGTTTCTATTCGACCGAATTCGACAGCATAGTTCAATCGGATTTCATTATACAAGATAAATCTTATCTAAGGTAAACGATTTAAGCCGGTTAACCGAAAAGGTAGACAACCCTGACTGCGATTGTTTGATGTGAGGTAAACAATATAGGAGAACTACTTTATGATGACATAAATGTAGCTCAATCAGTAACTAATTTTAGATCTGTTCTTCGCTAATTGTATTTCCTTTACGACAGACTTTTAGATTTTAGACAGATAGTTAGTATAAGAAGAGGAGCAGGCAATTATATCCACCATTTCATCCACAAACGTCCCTAATACATACACTGTATCACATATTTAGTATGCAGCTATATCCTGAGTAAATAATGATCAGATTGTTTTAGCAGAATTTACGTCTAGGAGTGCCGCCATTTCCATTTCGTAATAATGAACAAGATCATTAATTTATATATTGAAATATTTCAGACAAACTCAATCGTAACTGTCAAGTATTTTGTTACAATGTCTTCTCTATTTTCAGGTAATTACGGGATGAAGCGGTATAGACGTATAACAACTGCACCTAAGCGACAGCGTTATCTTCATGCCAGTACTAATGCGGAAGCCTCAAGTGAACATAGTACATTGTCAAGTTCTGAAGATAATTATGAGATTTCTTCAATACCTTCGTACCGTGATTTTCAGGATAATGTTGACCATAGGATGTTGGCTTCATCGCCGGTCATATTTTTGAATGAGGATAACGCTCAACATTCAGATTCATCATCTGCTGACTCCTCAATTGATGCACTTGACATGATTTCTAAAGGCTCTACGATGTCGGTTGACTATTTTTCTTCTCGCTTTCTTTATCTAGCCTCCACTCATCAATTGTCGGATGCTGCTGCGGAATCTGTTTTAAAATAGTTCACAGTTGCATTACCTATTCCTAATATGTGTCCGTCGTTATATACATTGAAACGCAGAAATGCGATTGAAGATAAATTTATCACAATTTCTCATGATTCTGGCTCATATTTTATGTTAGATTTGCGGCACCAAATCAAAAGAATATTGGACAAAAATTGTGACATTTGATGCATGTGGTATAGAAGCAGATATAATGAACTTTCCTGTGATAAAGGAATACTGTTCTACCCATAAAGTGTTGCATATTATTGTGAATGTTGATGGTGTAAGCAGTTTTTTTCGATCAAAGCAGTACAAAATTTGGCCGATTATGGCAATGATAGTCAATTTATCACTTGAAACGAGATACCGATTTGCTTTTCTGCTCCTTATATTACGGTGCAAAGAAACCCGACTTTGAGTACTTCATGGAACTCTTCGTAACTCAGATTAAATCGTTCGAAATGGAGTACGATTATTTTAAAATCAAAATTAATGTTGTCACTCTTTGTGCAGATTGCATGAACATGGTTCATTTCAATGGCTATTATAGCTGCCAGAGATGTATGATAAAGGGTGTATACAGCTCCGAATGTCATAAAATGTTATTTCCTCACGTGAATGGTTCTTCTGCGCGATGGTTCTCCTCTACCTTGGATTAACTCGCTCGTTCATGTTGCATATTTTATCTCACAAATTAGTGGATGAAGCATCCTTATCTCGCCTTCTGACTTCAATAAAAGTCCCTGTCAGATTCAAACGCAAGCCACGTAATTTGACGTTTAAATTGAGCTTCAAAAGCACTGAATGGAAGAATTTCATTTTATATTACTTCGGCATTCTGTATAATTTTCCGAATAATGAGGTAAAATTATTCATCCCAACGCTATCTGTCATAATTCGAATATTGCTGCGACCTTGCATAAGTGAGGAAGATATAAATAATGCTCATAAACTGATTGTGTATCGAAGACAGTGTGCAGTCGATTTCTTTGGAGCTTCAGTGAATTCTTACTCGATGCATGCCATGGAGCATTTGCCTGAACAGGTACGAGAATATGGTGCGTTATGGAATATATCTGCTTCACCTTTTGAAAGCAGTTTTTATCAGTTGAAGAGACTGGTGAGCGGTACACGCAATGAGGGTGAGCTAGTAGTGAAGCGATTTCTTTTTCGGAAGAGTAGTAGTGAGAACCATCAAGAACTTAAGTTCCCTTCTATTCGGGCTAAATCTGTAACAACGAACACATTGTCTCATCTTCAGGAATACCCTTTATATCGACCACATGTTAATGACGCTATTATTCGGCATTTTTTTGTAACGGCACTCTGTTCAACTCGAATTTTTATAGCAAATGTCAACATTCTCCATGTCATGCTAGTTTGAAGGATAATCGTTTCGTAAGGATAGATTACATCGTAAGGAGGGAGTCATCTGACAATGTTTGTCTTTGTACAGAACTGATAAAACTGTACACTGTTATTGATCTCATTCCTATTCATTCACCATGTTCTGGAATTCTTTCTACTTGCTGTGAAACTTACCTAGTAGAATATGGACGCAAGATACTGGTGGATTTCAAAGACTTCAAAAATCATGTAATATTGATGCCCTACTTCAGCCAAATGGTAGCTACCTCAGTGATGAATTGCTATGAGCCTGAATGATATCACTAACAGTGCGTTACAACAATTGTTCATGTGGTTGCAAATGGTCGAACCTTGTTCTAGCTTCCATTTTTGTTATGTTTCATTGGCTCGGCGCTATTCTCAAGAGGATGGGAAGCCTTGATTCGTGTTTGAAATAATAAATCATTAATATTCTTTTAAATGGATGCATTGTCTTGGCATCTAATGTACTTCTTAAAGTAAGCATTTGTGTATCGATTGATCAGGTATTTCGAGAATATATGTATTTAACTTGGCATTTTTTCTGTCATTATATTTTGTATATACATGCTTCAATGTCAACTCTTGGGAGTTGTCGTCAATTTTTGGATTCGTGAAAACATGATTTTGAAATTGAATCTTGTTATTGACTTTGACGATCACTACATGATAAAAGTAATAAAGAATAGATAACTTGGTATGTAACTTTACATACCTATGTGTGTCTATGGATGGTCTCCCAGTATCTAAATGAATTTGGAGTATATTGAAAAATATATATGATAAACCTGCTTCAGCGATGCATTTCGAACTCCTTATCATTTTTCTCAATATTTTGAAATAGTATGTACTTTTCTCATCAGGATAAGCCCTGTCGGTGATCGTCATTGTTTACAATCCTAAAATGTTATTTCATCCCGTTTTACAGCATTCGCCTAGTCGGTGAGGTTTATGACTTCATGATGTTATTAAATGGTGTTTATACAGACACCACACATAGTCAGACTATGATATTTTCATAGTCCATGTAGTTAATGTTGCAATCCATGATTATAAAGCCAATGCTGCTGAAAAATCATGCTAGACTGCCTCAGGTGACCAAGTGTTCTGGTCATCGACTCCACAAGTTGTAGGTTTATGATTAGGCGGCTGGGGAGGTGCACCGATCGAATTTAAAGTGTGAGCGCAAACCTGTGACGGTTATGCTGCCGTCTTGCCCTTGTTATATCTTTCTATATTGCGTGGACAAGAGAACAAAAAATGGTTAATTTAAATTAGCAGGTTACCTAGTTTCATTGAACAGCAATGATTTAAGAATGCTTCATGTGGGGTTAATCTGTAACACAGGATGTGAATTGTCGTATTGTGGGCTTTCTATTAAAGTCGACAAATCTTCAGTTTTGCATAGATTATGAGATGGTCATATTGTGGTATAGGCCCCTATACATGCATGCCATGTCCTTTGTTTTATTTGATAGTTGTCTTGTGAATATAGAAACATTTTCTTTGGAAATAATTATGTATCTACGTTTCTATGTTACTCTGTACGCCTATTATACTTGATGTTAGAATAATATTATTTATATTTACCATGTGACCTGTTTTCTTTTAATTTGGACCAAGGAGATAGAGTAATGAGAATGTAATCAAATAACTTTCGCATCATGGAGATAAATGCAACTGCAATGTTTATCAGTCCTGTTTGTACTACATAAAAATGTACGGGTAAGACTCGATCTAACGTATAAAGCGATTTAGATGTTGATTATTGGTTACTTTGAAAGCTAACAGAAAAAATATTGTTAACTTGAATATTTCAGGCGGCTTTTATGGTTAACGTAGGAAGTGCATCCTAATATTATCATAAACTTGAGAAAATGCATTTAAGTAATTTGAATAATTTTAGTAAGAACGTGCAAGTCTTCCTAATATTAGAATAATTTTTTTTCTCGGGAAGCGTTTTAGGAGACTAGCGCACTAGGGTTATTGTTCTCTTTAGTATGTCAACATTCCATTTCACGCAACCTCCTAAAATTCTAGTGTGTGGCTCTTTAGGATGCAGGTTTCTTCGATTTTAGGAGGTGCTGGTGTACAGTGCATGTCGAAGAGGAGACGAGGTCTGAATTCCCACATTCTTATGTGATGGTGCATCACAGCGATATGTAGCCGCGATCCTCTTTTATTGCAAATAGTTAGCCAACATTAAATCAAGTCTTGAAGCAACGAAATATTACACATCATCCACTCAGAAGAAGTCAGAATGAAAAAGTCAACCTGGGTCTGGCCAGACCATGCTGCATATTGAACTAGTATCAAGATTTGAGAGCCAATATCTTTGTAATTTATGATCCAAATACAACTTTGCAATATTTGAGGTAAGTAGAAAATAGTCATGCAATTTCAACACTTTCGGATTTGTAGTTTAGAAGAAATCTCAATATTTGTAAAATATGGGTGCGGCCAGACCCAGGTGTATCATTTAACCGTTAATAAACAAAAATGAGCATGACTGGAACCGGCCGCCGGCCGCTTCATTTAATCATGCATGTTGAACGCTGACGAGATTCATTCTAGAAGAAATTGTTAGTCAATCAAAAGAATTAATACAATGTAAGAGCAAGTAAATGTAATTTGAATTTGATTTTTTGTTGCCATCGGTCGGGATTCATTCATTTTGAAAAGAGCAATAAAAGCAATTTTCTGCGACCGTGTAGTAATTTTATTACTATACGCACTATAGTAGTATATTTTATGAAGAAAGGAAAGCTAAAAGTTACACAGAATTAATAACATTGAGTATCATTTCGGTAGGTCTTGTTATTATCTCCTTCTTTTCTAGGCCTACCGAAAGGATACTCAATCTTATTAATTCTGTGTAACTTTTACCTTTCCTTTCTTTACCTTCACAGATTTTTCTGTAATCCATGATATTTTCGCTAAAACTCTGTGTTAGCATGTCCCAATGTCCATGCTCCACTAAGGTTCTAGGTTGTATTTCATAGATAGGTTAGTTTAAATTTTCTTAATAACATCAGGGACATCTATGGTTAATATAAGATATTAAAGGGACGTTCAACTCCCAGAGCATGTACTGGACTGGAGGCCAGTGACTTTGGTAGACTTGATTAATGGTGATAGTGTGTGTCTGGATAAAACCATGGAACAAGTGGTAAACAATTCACGTCATCATTGTAAAATACATCTGAATAATGACTGCTGTACATACTAATTAGTACCTCCAGCCCAGTCTTGCAGAGAAATTGTCGGAAGAACCTGCGTAGTGTACATGCACACATACAAGCATATCATCAATGGTCAATTTCAAATAAATTGTGACTTTCTATTTTCATTGATTTTCCCATTGTCTTATCTATAACCTCTTCCTGTATCAATCAATGTATCAATACTGTTCATGAATTGCCCAATATGGTAGGACCTTAAAATCGTGGAAAATCACCAATCACCGCTTGGTTTGTTCTTTATTCAATATGATCCTCGCATTTTATGTATCACTGACATCATAATCAAATTTTATTTGTTCGTCGGAGTTTTGATTAAAATTTCAAGGCCTCCTCACAGATGATTCTCTATAACAGAGGTGCGCAACCTTTTACATTTTTCGGCCGCCATTTCGAAGGCCGAAAGAATCACGGCCGCACTTAATATATGTGCAAACAACTAGGTCAATAAGCAATCCTTTTTATATTCCACCAATCAAATTAGCTTTCTCTGATGAATGACGCAGTGAAAGTCGCATAAAGGCCTACTTCGTAAAGAATGCGTAGTAAGTTAACCCATACACAACCGACGGTCATTTGTGACCCGAAAAGAGTTTAAGCTTAAGGTGTTATTAGCATTTGCATCCTTCTTCAGGTCATGGACTTGAAGCTTGCGCGCGAACAATTTGAGCAAACTTCAATTGTCCCTTTTGTTTCTTTTAGCTCCTGACTAGCCATGAATGCACATGAATGTAACTTCCCTAAAATATTCTATTCATGAGTTATCGAACTGTTTGAACGCCTTCATCGCGCCTGCGGGCGCACATTTTTCCAAGCAGCATGGGCATAAAGGTGTTCGACAGTAGTATGCCACTATAGTGACGATTGTCTTTTGATTGTCGTGAACTCCAGAAATATTTGGGATATACATGTACAATATTCTTTTTCATTTACTTCTCATTGTCACGGCCGCACTTTGCCTCTGCTGCGGCCGCAGGTTGCACACCCCTGCAGTCTATAATCACGAGATGTCTAATAAGCGATAGAAATATATTGACATTGGTTGCACTAATCCACCAATTAGCGTTGACAAAGGATCTTCCGAAGGAATGGATATTCAGACAATTCTTGCTTAACTTTCAGCATTTTCATTTGTTACACCGATAAAATTATTATTAATTTTTGACGTTTCAATTTGCTTTTTGCTTGTTTTTGACTGCATCATCGGTAGATTTTCTTTAGATTTTAACCATGTCTTTTACTTGTATAACAATGAATAAGGCATGGACATATTCCTGCAATGACTGTAGTAGAAAAGTAAAATCATTGCTGATCAGCTATCATTTAGTCCATGACTCCTTTGAGCAAAGGAAATAGATGATCAAAATTTTTTTATAAAAAGTCCATAATTCTCCAAAAAAACACTGCTGAATCGATTTTCGCAAGCAAATCGTTTTGTAATAAGACTGCTAATCGCACAAAAAAATGAACATGTATAAAATGTTCAGAATCCACACCAATAGCCATTGATGTTACGTGCCGTAGGTGAACAATTTCAATCACTAACAGTTGATATTGTAGCTGTTATTGACAGTTGCTTATTCTTGTGGAAGTTTTGTAATTCATTAGTCTCTTCTTGACTGGATCCAGAATCTTCTTTCAACAGATTCCCTGTATGAATGCGCGTATTAGAGTACTGGATAATTGTTTACAACCTGTTTCACGGTTTTATCCAGATGTGTACAAACTACTGTCATTAATCAAGTCTACCAAAGTCACTGGCCTCCAGTCCACTGCATGCTCTGGGAGTTGAACGTCCCTTCGATATCTTATATTAATCATAGATGTCCCTGATAAAATTCAGTATAATTTCCTTTTCTGCATCCCTTGATAAAGGCTAAGCCGAAATATTGGGAATAGAATTACTACACGGTCGCAGAAAATTGATTTTATTGCTCCTTTCAAAATGTATCATAATTTGTTGCAGACTATTTCTTAAGGGTTGAAACTATTAACTTACATGTATAGTTTCTGATCACATTTTGTCTCAAATATGCAAAGGTTCCAAAATCCTATATTCCAGCATATAGGTCTATGAAGTTTGAAGAAATTGTGTATTCTTTTGCCTATTTATCGTACGTTTATTCCAAATCTTCAATAATTTCAATGCATGGGATCAGGGTTGAAAGAATTACAGTAATTGCAATTGTCATTGTGTAATTAATTACAAGTTATTGTCATTGTAATTGAAGATTTTGGTTCTAAAGTAATTGCAAGTATAATTGCAATTGCGAAAGTTCAACTGTAATTGTAATTGTAATTGAATTTTTATGATGTAGGCCTAATTGAAGAAGAATGTCGGTCAGCTGTACGTCAGATCGTCAATTACTTCTGTCTTTTCGGTTAGACGAAGCACAAAATCCAAAGATTGCTATATTGAAAATTGAAGTAAGCTTATTCAGTTTTGGTACGTTTTTACTTCTGTATCTTGCAAGTGTACCTTGACATGCTTCTGCTCGTAAAATCTTGTTGGTGTGTGAAACGTCACAGAAGTCTATTTCATGAAAAAGAAAAGAAACTATAAAATGAATGGCGGGAAGGGATTGGCGAAGGTCAATTCATCGTCTAAATTCGAGTCTGTCATTTTCACTCGAGTTCAATTGGAATTTTGATAAGTACATGTACATTTAGACCTTCTACGTAGCGTAGTAATAAGTAGGCATATATACCCGGTATATAGCTACAGCATTGTACGTTGACGGCGTCAATTTGCCTCTGAAAAACAGCGTAAGCGTCAATTTTAGAATACAGTGGGTAAATTTGTATTGCTAAGATTTGGTCGCTTGAGTTTTCTGTAGACTTGAAAGTAGTTTGAAAGTTTTCTGTATACTGCATGCTGACGCGAGAAGGGGACACAGTGTTTGATTCGGCATCTACACAATGGATTGATGACATTTTACTTGATCGGTAGTCGGCAATGACTACGTGTGCGCGGGCTTATGACGTAAGGGGAGATGACACTATCAGTTCATCAGAGCAGAGACGGCTATGCAATAATAAACGCTATTGTCTAATCTTTCGTCAAATCTGAATAGGCGTTTGCCTTAGTCGTTACTTGATTCGCTTAATATTGTTCTACAGGCTTAGACTACTGCTAGGTGTTGATGCAGACCTATAAATACACATATAGCCTACAATCCCTATCTGCACAAGTGTAACTGATTCTGTGCCGCGTTTTACTGAATAATTGGAATAAGCCTCTATAACAAAACTCGCAAAAATAAAAATGTCATAATATGGGCATTTTCGAATTTATACATCAACATTTCCTCTAATAATTTACGCTAATCTCTAGTAAACGCCGCAGGTAAGAAGTCAACGCATTAATAAACATGACACCTAGCTTTGATAGAAAGGAATGTACATGGAGGAGAATGACTTTGCATGGGTATGTGACGATCCTTATAGGAGGAGATGGCACAATCTATCTTTGGGCGTTAGCACCGTTTTTGAGATAGGCCTAGCTAAAGTAGCGTAATAGTTGCCATACATTTGGTGCTGTTGAGAGAACGCCCATGAGGAAAATATACCAAAACCATTATACAAGAGAAGTTGCCGTACGAAATGTGCAAAACTAAGAGTTCAACATCCTGATTGGAAGAACGATGTAGCAGGAGCTTCACAGAAAAATAAAATTGGTATTTATCCAAGCACAAAGTCCACCACCACGCCCCACAGGACGATCAGCTCGAAAAAGATTGTCGCCGTTAAGAGTTATAGCATTATCCGGAACAGAGTCATTAAGCCAGCTTTCAGTAGTGCATAAAACATCAGGAATCTCCTCATTAACTAAGAGAACAATTTCATCCATTTTATTTACCACTGATCTAGTATTCGTAAGACAGAAGGAAGGCAACTGTTCGTTCTGACGTCATTGACGATGAGAAGATCTATGCACAATTTTACCACTCCTAAGGATGACGTCCTCACCATCA
The DNA here is from genome assembly GCA_907163375.1 of Prostheceraeus crozeri. Classification (NCBI taxonomy): domain Eukaryota; kingdom Metazoa; phylum Platyhelminthes; order Polycladida; family Euryleptidae; genus Prostheceraeus; species Prostheceraeus crozeri. The sequence continues at coordinate 124,912 of CAJQUW010009933.1, forward strand.
TTTTTCCTTCTTTTAAATTCATCATGAGTCAATAAATATTGTTTATCTTATTGCATCATCGCTATACCTGTCTAAGTCATTATCTAGATTGGCTGTTATCAATTTATTTGCATGTGATTGACCTTGAAAATGCAGTTATCATTATCAGACATCATTTGTCCATTGAATCATTAGATTGGTAAAAGTCATCACAAGTGTACTGCGAGTCTTTTCATTCGCGCAAAATATGTCATCAGTTAACGAATAATTGTATTGTAATTGAAATTTTTGATAATCCTAAGTGCCGTTTAGCCCATGGAAATAGAATAATGTCTAACAGTCTAATTTTGCCAAATGATGTCTGACGATCTAAGCCTTAACCAGCTGGTATAGAGACGCCGTTCCTGGTTTTGAATACCCAAGCCGTCAGCCCGGCCACCAAAAACCTTATTGAAAATTATTGGAAAATTGGAACCTCGAAATTTTGCAGCTGAAGAATAAGGGAAGAACTGAAATCTAACATGAAACCTTATCCAAGCCTTTCGAAATGATAAAATATCAGATTATACCAGTATATTATAATCTTTCATTTGTAATTACAATTATAATCTTTATCAGGATTGCAATCACGGTCTCAAACTCTGCAATTATACCCGTTATTTCCAACAATGCAAATTGATTTCTTTTGGACCTACAATTTTCGAACAGTCACATATTATTGTCTTCAAAAAAACATTTGTTGTTGTGGATTCTTGCCGCAAGAGAAACAGAACGACCGTCGATAGCAAAGCGATGTTTCATTATGATCTGCACATGCACACTGTACAGAGCAAACAGACAATAACAAAGAGCACTAATCGGGTTGTGCGCCGATCGGACAATAGTCTTTTATCACTCTCGAACAATAGCGAAGTCCGCGACACTCCCCGATATCTTTTTATAGAAAAAATAGAATATATAGATTTCTGTCTGAATCAGACTGAGTCACGGAAAAGAATGAGATTTCATATAGGCATGTGAGAGAATCAATTGAATAAATGTAATGTCTTTTCAAATGACACATAAATGACAGTATGAAATTCATGAAGTTTTATTAAAATTATTCATTGTTGGATTCAACAGGCACCAACAAACGAATAGGTCTACGTAACATAGATACTCTAGCACCCCAACGACTCGAACAACTGCAGTCCGCACGGCTCCTCGTTGCTTCACCAAAGTCGCTTTATCCATCTTGAAATTCGCGAGATTCTCCAATACGTTCTTCCTCTTGTTGACTATGTAGAACGAAATTCGTGCCCCACGTTCGGCGCCATGTTGTGGATTCTTGCCGCAAGAGAAACAGAACGACCGTCGATAGCAAAGCGATGTTTTATTATGATCTGCACATGCACACTGTACAGAGCAAACAGACAATAACAAAGAGCACTAATCGGGTTATGCGCCGATCGGACAATAGTCTTTTATCACTCTCGAACATCGCGAAGTCCGCGACATGTGATATCGGGATGCCATTTGCCTCAAATCCGAAATTCTCATCTCATTGTAAAAAGGCATCTTCAAGTGGTTATCTTTTATCAATGCGTCTCCTCGAGTCACTTATCAATGCATATACTGCACGTTATTTCGCCCAAATCTAGAATTCTGTTCACCAGTGTGGAGTACTTACGTATTGAAACTTGAGAGACATCAATACATCAGAAAAAGTGTGAAAACATTTCACGAAGCAAGTGTGTCGTAGAATCCTGGTGTACTCAACTTGCTTTTAAACCATTTCGGCTTGAAATCCTTGGAACAGTGGAGGATTTTTCGACTTGTTGATTTGCTCAACGGACTGGTTGACATTCCACTAAATAAATTCCTCATCCGACCCACAGATTCAATGACAAGCGGTCACACTTTCAAATGGCATCCTGATCGCCCACTCGATAATGCCCGTAATCAATTCTCTCCACACAGAGTGATCCATGTATGGAACAGCTTGCCAGACTACAATCTCCTGCGAAACGTAATCCACGCTTAATTAAAGGGCACTTGCGTGACTTCAACCTCTCGCCATTTTCTAAAGTCATTAAACAATTTTTGTAGCAATTATAACAAAACAAAACAACCACCTTTCATAATTAACTTATGGTGAAATCATGCCCAAGGCCTTTCTGTGGGAACATTCTACTGGTATCAGGGAAATAATCTAGTAACTGAGAAAAACACAAATTTCTACTTAGGATTTAAGATATTCAAAATTATCAAGCTATTCTATGTAAATCTGAATCTATAATAAGGAGGACCTATGATAATAACGTCAGCAAGTTGTAGAATTATCGTACATGCTAACACGAAAATTTGTGGAACAGGAGTATTTGGATTCCTCGTGGTGCTGACACTGAGTGTTGTGTCATATCTAGAGATCAAATTCATCACATCGACTTTACAAGTATTTTGTTAATTTCTACTTCAATCTTTTGCTATAATTCTCCGTTGTTCTCACTATGCAAAAACTGATGTCGTTTTTAAATCAGATGTTGAGCATCTCGGAAAATTTGTATTCAAGTGCTTCAGCCAACATATTTCAAAAAATTGGGTTTAACCCGGGATGTGCTCTGGAGCATCACCGTGGATCTCGGTTCAATTCCAGAGTCAGGCGAATGCGGTCGGGGAATCAAGGTTGGTGGCACTGATTTCGAATTATATGAAAATTTGATGAATATAAACAACCCGCTCGATATCTATGGACTTTGGTGTCTGTTATTATCCTAATGGCTGTCATTCTCTGTAGATCAATGGTTTAATATATAGTTCAATACAGTATGTAAGGCCTACATAGCAAGTATGTTTTGTTTTGCACTTAATCAATTGATCAATCAACTGATTTCACGCTCGTGAAACACACGTGTACACTGTGAACTGTAATCAGCCAAATAACGGACAATTTATCAGCCATAATGATCAGACAATTGCAACAGACAACATGAGACAATGAACAACCAAAAGTGGCTGTTCAGAGCAGATAAGGTGAGACAATTATTCGCCAAATATCAGACAATTCTGTCTACTTTTCTAAAAGTATTGTCTCTCAAGCTCAAAGTGTTTAAATGTGATCAAACTATTCAACATCAGCTAATGAAAACTAGTCACTCCTAATCACATAGGTTCTAACTCTGCTCCGTTCATCCACACTCGCATTATGAACAACTCTGATGCTTTACAAGTGCGTTGTGTCAATGTAAACTTTAGGGAAGTATATAGACCCCTAAAAGCTGTAAAAAACATTGTAAAAACAGAATTAAAAGATGGCATCAATACGTCAAATATCCAGACCTGTTATTGCCATGCCTCAAGGTGTATGCAAAGAACCCTACTTATTTACAATATTGTATATTCTATAAATGAAAATCATCAAAGATGCCATCCAATTTCAATAAAAGTGTATATATTAGTCATAAGTAGTATGATAGGCAGTAAACGCAATAATGTAAATTAGTTCGTGCGATATGACAAAAATTGTCTGACAAGCAGGAAATTTGTCTGATAATACGCAGTAAGTGCCAAAATACTGATGTGGCTCACAAATTGTCCGATAAGTGGCTGTTTACAGTTTACAGTGTATAGCCACGCCGCCGCAAATTAAGTGAGGAAATTGCGTGAATATCATTGGACAAGAAAACAATAAGAGCTATACTTCACAGATGTGTTCCTTTGGAGAAGAAAATTTAGTCTTAATGAAAGCTAAATATAGAAATTGTCTTGCTGTTCGGAATGATATCCGTATATCAACTTCAAACACAAAACCAAATATCAAAATGCTTGTGCTTAAAGAACAAGAACATTAACAGAAATCCCATTGAATCTTTTGAGTCACTTTTTTCTGTGTAATTGTTTTATCATATTTATCTCAGATTATTGTTCACAATGATTTGTTTTTATTAACAGCGGATATTTGATTTGCTTAGGCTGCCACTTACAAATTAAGAGAAAACACCTAAAACATAGCTCGAATAGTCCTTTGTTGTACACACAGCATTGTTTAGAATTTAAGTCTCTTCAAAATATAGTACTTACATGTACTTCAATATAAATCATCTTAGAAATGAAAAGCGAGCATCTACTGTAAAATAAAAGTCGAACATTGATATGACATGCATCAAGGAAATAATGAAGACACACAATTTGATAGTATCGTAACAAAGATATTGAAAGAAGAAATAATTAACAATTAGATCAAGTAGCCTATATAACAAGGGGGCCACAGTAAAATGATTTACTTAGAAGGGGCCATGGAGCACAAAAGGTTAAGGACCACTGATCTATAGTAATGAGAGTAATGGGGAAAATGGTTTGACAATTCAGTTCTGTGGGAGCTAGCTGTTATGAATGCAGCTATGCTGAGCCGCACATCGATCACATGCGGCTATGAGATGTAAAGCAACATAAAATCAGAAATGTTTGAAAAGCCCTGTGTGAAATCGAGTTGTATTAATGTACATCATATAACTTGCTGTTTGTATTGATGTGATTTGCTTGTCTGTGCTATGTTGGCTAGCGATGTGTATAGATTTGAATATAGGTAGATGTATTTCTTGGTTTACTAGCTACTAGCTGGTTTTTGCACAACACAATGCAAAAGATACGTCATAACCGCGCACAACCCTATGCGTAATACATATTTCTTTCCATACACAATTTGACGCAATCATGATAGGCTGCATGCAAATGTACGCAACTCATGACATAACTGATAAAGAAGGTCAGTTTCAATACCCATAGTTTACAGTTTTTTGCAATACTTCTCGAGAACAACAGAGGTCGACAGAATCAGTGTAGAAATGCTCACAAAGTTTTAATCTTGACCAGTCATTCCATGTTATGAACTCTGTCTCAGCAGTCGCAGGATGCCGAAGGCCCGTCATGCTTTTCAACGAATGCTTCTTTTGCAAAGACCAGACTTTCTTCTTGGAGTTTTGTTGGACATAATGAACTGTCTTGCGGTAAGTAAAGTATACATATTATTGTCCAAAAACGAAAGATGACCGCTAAAATTAGGCAAGCCACAAGTTTTGGCTCATATTTTGATATCAGACTTTCTTCAATACTTTTGTCTGCTGTTCAATCAAAGCGAATTTCAATCAAGTTTTGTCATTGACCTGCACTTTTACGTTGCGACATGCACTGACGTCTATATTATACGAGTTGACTACAATCTGAAGTGAAGTGTCACTATGAATAATAACAAGATGAGTTTCAAATTTCATTGAATGAGTGTTACAAATGTTCCTGAAATGTTAATTTATTATCCACATAACCAAGACAACACTGCTAAAATGCAGTTTCAATTCAAGAGAGAAGATGATAGGATAGCAGAGGATTCAAAAATCTTCCTGGCTTAATTAACAGCAAAACGCTAAACTTTGGATCTTGGCTTATTGGTTAGGACATGAGAACTTAAATAAATTAATATAAGTGACTCTTATGAACTCACCCTTGGTGGGTTCGGGCTTGAGGGACTTCAGTCAGAGTGCGGAAATTGCGTGAAATGAGATTTATTGAAGAAGTGGTTCATAAAACTGTATTATGCGAACAAGACTATTATCACAATGCAAAGTCACAGCACTTGTCATCTATAGCGACGCACGAGCATGCACATAGTATGCAGTTTACATTGTATTACATGTATAGATGGCCCAGGATCGACCTTCTTGGAAACGAATGATGTCAAGCGTGGCCTCAACGCCTCACATGCACGAGTAATAGACAGGTACACAGGCAGACATGTATAGATGTTCGCTTTTATTTGCCTCTTTTTCTATGCAATTGCCACTGACCACCAATCAGGTAAATTGTTTGATATTGCGGGTAAGGCTCATGGGCTTCAGAAGAATGAACTGTACCGGAGTTTTCCACTAAATATACCCGGTATATTAACTGGAAAATCACAGATTTGCAGAATAAGTTTGGATCAGGTTAATATACACGTGTATATTTAGTGGAAACACCACAAAATAAGCATATTTAATATATGAGATGGAATTCGTCACTTAAAGCAACAGTAATTTATTACAGGTGCTTGTAATTTGATATATATGAGCTTGAAACTAAAATGTAATGAAAGCAAATTCACAATTTGAATGCAAATGATCTGCTTAAGGATCTGAACAGACTTGTAAAAAATGCTAAAAATCTTGCATACAGAATCTTGAAAGTCTTACAAGAAAAGTTCAGCATAATCGCAAGAGTATTTCGCAAGTTTAGGCTATTTTTCGCACAATCTGTCGATTAGTGTCACTAACAAACCGCTAAAATCTTCTTGAAAAGAGTAGGTGTCCATTTTTTGTTCTTGAAGCTCCGAATGCTTTTTGGGTTCTTGTCAATTTTGAAGCAATGTCCGAAAAGGGGACGTTTGCAATATACCTTATTTACTTGAGGTTTCATAAAACCGTCGTGTTTTTCGCTTTTACGAAGGAACTCAATTTCAACATCGAAGTCATCAATGTCGACATTACAAGCTGGACTTAACAACTTTCTGATGATTCCTACAAAGTATACATATCTTTTTCCCGTAAAAGGCGCAAAGAACGAAACTGCCGTCTTCTGGGTCAGTAATAGCATCTAGATTCAAAGGGATACGGGGATCGTTGATAATGTCTGTGTCACTCCTTTCTCTTTCAGTATTGCTGTCATAATTCACCATTCACCTTCTTTGGTTTCTTGCTTTGATCCACACAGCGCCTTCTGTTTCTATGATCTGCACATTTTGCATTTTTCTTAGGAGATGCCGTAGCAATGATCGATTTCATCTTCTATCGTTTACATGTACTTGTCGCTTCTTGATCACTTTTTGGGGACTTGGTGATACGCACGCATGGCTCTTTTGTGCACGATTACTCATACTGAATTGAAGAATTACTCGTGCGTGATTATCTGTGCGTAATGAGGGGTCTTTATCACGCCTCACCAATCAAATACATGTAGTTCATCAATCTATCGAATGAAGAGGAGAGTGACTTGGAATGTGATTAGGTTAGCGTTTATCGCAGTGAGAGAATGCGCGCGTGTTTGCGACTTCTGCTGTCGAACTCGGCCACCTCAAGAATGAGATTGTTCAAGAACAGAGAAAAAACCGACCGAGGGTCAGATTAACGACTGTTCCCATGACCATTATACTGAACATCATAGAAACAGGAGAGCCTAACGATCGCGCTGCATCCACACTGTAAATCGCTGGATACGAAAATTACATACAAACATATACCAAATTACATACAATTTGAAACTAACATCCGATACGAGATTCTCGTATGTTTACAGAGATCTGGTATATTTTTTATACCAAATCTCATTTACCTTCGTATGTGATTGGTATGTAGCGATACGAACTATTCTATCTGTGATTGGATGTTTTACACTGAAATACGAATTGTTGGTATGTTTTATATACACTGTAAATCGCTGGATACGAAAATTACATACAAACATATACCAAAATTACATACAATTTGAAACTAACATCTGATACGAGATTCTCGTATGTTTACAGAGATCTGGTATATTTTTCATACCAAATCTCATTTACCTTCGTATGTGATTGGTATGTGATTGGTATGTACACTAGACGAAATGACTAGCTAAGTCTTACTAAGTCTGATCAGATTCTTGCAAAGTCTGATAAGAACTTATTATATTCAAGATCTTACATTTCCTGACCAGAAAGTACCAGACTTACTAAGTCCTATATTTTGCAAAATAAGATCTTTTCAGATCTTGCCAGCTGATAATTGAAATTAAAAAAGTGAACTGAAATTTAAAACTTGAAGTCCGATTACAGTGCGAAGATCAGACGATATCAATGGTTTTAGTTCTTAAATGATCTTGCTGGAACATCAGTGCACTATATATAAGTAGAGAAACGCAAAATATAAGACTTTTTTCTACTCAAAAGATTTCTAAAAATCACAAATAAGATCTTATCAGATCTGATCAGATTTGCTAATAAGACTTAGCACGACTGGTACTTTCTGGTCAGAACTTGTAAGACTTCCTTAGTAAGATTAAGTAAGTCATTTCGTCTAGTGTAGCGATACGAACTATTCTATCTGTGATTGGATGTTTTACACTGAAATACGAATTGTTGGTATGTTTTATATACGAGACCCGATGCAAATTCATCCTTATTCGTATGCATCTGGTATCCATTTGGTATGTGCAGCTTTAAGTTACATAGCAAAAAATGTATGTATTACATACTACTGTCAAATAACTTTTTTCAGTAATACCAGTTGCGAATATTTTTTGTTTGATAGAGTGATATTTAACTAGATTAGATTTATTGTGAATCATGCCCGCGAGATTGTCGTTGTTGCTACTTGTCTAGCAACACTAACAGGACGTTTAGTTAGCTCTACTTTATGAGCCAAGTTGATTAACGTCAATACATTCAAACGATATCTTTCGTGCAATCATGTTTAGTTATATATCTCAAACATAACTATTTTTGAGTTTAAGGAATTATAATGTGATTTTGTTTCGGATTGATAATATGCCTTATTTCAAAATTACATGATGCACAATTGTTGATGGTTGAAATCTTATTGATTATTCATAAAATGCCTTAGACTTACGTGTATTGAAATCGAATTCAGTATTGAAAGAATGACTCTTGAATGTCATTATCTCACTACTTGCAGAACAGTAGTAACATTAGTGTGATCTTTATTGACAAAAGTCCTGAAATCAAGATACTTTGGAGATGATTGATGATTTCTTTTAACATTGTGCTGGTATGGCTTTAGTATGTAAAGCATACCACATTTGAAATAACATACGAAAAGCATACAAATATATACCAAGAGAATACAGAAATATACCAAAAAAATATATTGGTATGCATCCTTCGTATGTGATTGGTATTGAGCGATTTACAGTGCAGATATCTCATTTGCCGTCAAAATGTAACGATCACTGTTTAATTCAAGAAATTACCTAACAAATTTTCAGAAGCATACATGACAAACATGACCATTCTAAGGGTAGTACAACTATGATTTCAATATTTAATTTCATGTAATTCTTCGGATTACAATTAGGCCTAATCAAAAATACGGCAGTTCACTGTAATTTCGCGTAAAATAAAAGAGGACATGACAAATTACACATTTTCTGAAAGCTCTCAGTCAAAAGAATCCACACAACAATGTTTCCACTTGATCAGAGACACACTGATCAAATACATGTACATGGAACATGTGCACATACTCAGAATTATATGTACGCGATCAGATCATGAAAATATGACAAATGATACATTTTCTAAATGCTCTCGGTCAAGTGAATCCAAACATCAATGCTTCCACTTGATCATGCGATATGTGCTCGCAGCACTCCATTCAACTCATTGAGGCACTACGAGTGTGCATCTGAGTGATCTGTTTTCTGACCTGAAAAACATTCAAACAAAGTGGGGTGCATGCATGTTGGTGCTGCCAAATCACACCGTCATAACCTCAAATGCCATCCACCGCCCCATCATGTCAGAATATCCGCGTTTCAGCATGTGGTCATGGACTGCATTCAGCTGAATAGTTAAACTTGCGGAGTATCTACTAACCTTTGCCCAAATTGGGTTGGCATGATAAAGGAATTTGCTGACAACGGATTTCCAGAACCATAGAATGCCCTGTTTTGTGGTATATATATTGCATACCGGTATATATCAGCCGATGAGAGCAACATTTTCACCGCAGCATGCTGAAACCTAGGCTTCAACTAAAATGCTGCATATGCCACTATGCAACTGCACCGATGGAATTCATGTTGGACAGCATCTTTTCTACATCAAAATTTCACTATGTTTGTAATAGGCTATTTAGGTCGGTCAGTTATTGCATCTTCCGGTCTCTGTAGCGCTGAAACAGGAGAATAATCGAGGATCAACTTTCAATAAAGACAGTAATTTTTAAATGAACACTTTATTATTTGTACATGCACGTTTTGAAAACTGTAGTAAAATCATCATGCTACGGCAATTATATTTACTTACTTCACATGCTGGCAATCATTTGAAGTTTATACAGACGCTCTATTTTTCGAAGCTATTTTAATATTTACTAAAGTCTGTAAATATTGCCTGCGAGTAAGATAAAGAAATTAACTATTTCAAATTTTGATGAAGAGTACATATATGTAGACATGCAAGTATTGATGTTTCTAAAGGTTTCTGTTCATTGATTACTGGAAAATTTAAATAATGAATTTAACTTTTTATGAGCGAATGCATCATATGCATTCATCAGACTTGGGCGCAACCCGACTAAATGTTTTGCGATCCGCACTCCAGTTTGGCGAACCCAAGTGCGCTCCGCTTTCCGGAACGCGGTGCGCAAAGTCGGAGTGCACTTACCCGCCTCTTGTAATCACAGACCCGTCAGTGGAAACTTCTAGATCCGCCACTGGGTGCACATCATTGCGTGAAAGTCTCATTTTCGACCTCGTTCCCTGAGGCCCTGTCGTATCCGAAAAGGAACCATGAGAAATTTTGATGGGGCATGGCTTTACCTGAATAATTTTCTGAATTGCAATTGACACTGTGCCCGATGACACTGCTTTGATGGTGTGCTGTGAGTGTGAAGTATCCAAATATTCATCATTATTTCATACGTGTCTAACCTCACAGTCACTTACAATGCTGCGGTGTCCTTTTGAGTTGCCAAATTCAAAATGCAGAAATCCAATGCAATGAAAAATGATTATTTTGACTGCATTTATTGGAAATAAAAAAGTCGAATGAAAGATTACTTCTCATGAAGCACTTTGACATATCTGGCGTCGGAATCTCTCAATTTGTTGACATTATAGCGATGTTTTCGAAATTCAAAGATTAAGTCGTCTGGTTGGTTGGATCAAATCTTTGATGAATACTCCTCAATAATTTAGAACGGATCCTTTAGATAACAGGCGCAGAAAAATGGCGACACGGATCCTGTTCCATTTCCTCTTGCCTTGTCATTGCTTTATCTAGATGGCCAACCACAGGCGTCATGACGGCATCCTCTCTTGTGTCGCTTTCTCTGCAGGTTAAACTTCGTCCTTCAGCATGTACCGCATCTTCCTTCTCGCTCTGTTGCCTTTTCTTGCCGATTGTCGTCGGCGACGAACAGGTGGCATACTTAAAGTGAAGTGGAGTGATGAAATATATTTTAAAGTGGACAGAGAAACTTCTGTTGGCACTCGTGTTGCGCGAATAAGTCGACCTCCAAATCTGAGGACTAACGTTCGATTCTCCTTATCTCCTCATGGAAAGTTGCCGTTTAATATTGACCCTGTCCGGGGCGTCATCATCGTTGTTAAGCCACTTAATCGTGAGAAAGGTGAGACATAGACTTTTGAACACAACAGAGAACGGCTGCGATGATTCACTGCTACGAGTGAGGGCTCATCCACATTTTTTCAGAAGGGGGACAATATCCATCTTTCTCAAAACTACCTACATGTTTTTATTCGCAAAACAATCAATTTCTCAGTTTCATGTGTTCATGCACTGTGCAAAGTGCACATACAAGTGTCAACAATTCAAGTTGAAGAGAATAATATTCATGACCTTGTCTAATAGTGCCAAGGTTTTGACGTTGCAATAGGATTTCGGGCCTTATTAATCAGCTTTATCACATTTAGGCAGTGAAAATTACACATTCTCTTGTGGGACGAGTTGACAGTATAATAATAAATATGTCTCACAGATTTACATATTCCGAAGGCACATCACAAGAAATCGAGGCTCTTTTATTCCCCCTTAAAAACGTCACTGTTGTCAAGTGCCAAGCGTGCCTGTCCTGGTGTGATCGCTCACTCAGATAAGTCAATAAAATGAAGTTAGATTCTTGCTGTAAGCCAATAAAGGCCAGTGATTTACAGATATTTCGAGAATTCCAACCTCTTTGGATTTTGTTAAGGTCTATTCTCATCGAGCCGCGTGGCGAGGGGCGGGAGAAGGGAATTGAGAGGGGGCAACTACAAATAACATATCATTATGGACACTTCTTATTGCTAAATAATTAACATATTCATATTCCTTGTGCTACATGCATTCGAATGAGCACAAGCAAGACACCATAATATGTCATTTTCCCGAGACAGTTAAATGACGTACTCAGTTTTCAGAATTTATATGAAATCAGATGCAACATTTCAGGCATAATGACTCGAAAATGATATCTGAACGACACATTCTCGAGGAAATACAAAGACATTTTGTACTAGATTTACGAGCGAGATTTGCAAGTTTCATCAGACGAGAACAGTTCGTTATGAACTGAAGTGTTGCTGGGGTGTCTATTTTAGAGCAATATCCGAGTAATTCTATGATGAGTTTTGGTCGACCAACAGTCTAGAAAACATGCTCAATCTGGGGAGAGCACTGAGTTCAGCATGATGAGGAGACAAAAAGGCATTCCGTCCTGTTAGTTTTCGTTAAGTATCCGAATCTGCAGAAATAATTCTCTTGAGTATCAAAATGCACAAGATGTGGTTGTCGCATGATTTGAGGGAATATCAGATCAGATATTTCACTGCCAATACTATTCACAAAAACCAAGTGAAATCAATCCTTTTGTCAAATTGTCAACACAACTATAAGCTATATCGACTGTTGTGAGCATAGCGATACAAGCGAGCATTTTCAAGGAGGAAAAATGGCTGCTGTTTGCAAAATAGATACCACCATCATATTCTTCGTGAAATTTCTTTTTAAATGAAGTGTGTTTCAACTAGATTGGTTAAGGATTCTACGATCTGCTTCAAATAAACGATATGTAGCGTTTTGATGACTTCGTCGTAATACTTGAAGGAGTGGCGTGCAATCAAAGGCAGATGAAAGAGACCAACATTCCTATAGTTATTTTTTCCATTTGCAACTGAAGTGCGGCGCACGTTTGAGTGATTGACATTGCAAATTAATCACTAGGATATGGGTATTGCCACGAACTACATAATTTTGCGAAAACTAATCATTTGATATTTCACATTTATAAAGAATAGGGGTTTTAAGGGCATAGGGATGACAACAAGGCACAGGTGACTGATCATGAAATAGAATCGACGCACGGATAGACTTTGCTCACAATGCGACAACACTTGGACCCGCGCGTCTGGTGTGAACAGCCCCATAGGTTTGTTTAGGTTCTGAACGAAATTTCTGGATGCCTGAGACTCGCCGCGCCGCGCCGCGTCCGGTGGGAATGGACCTTCAGATGAACCTGCTCATTTTTGAGCAAGACTTCTAGCATCAATGCTTCTCTGTAAAGAGCTTTATGTAAACAAAATTAATATTAGATCAATTACAAATCAAAGCAGATCGTACCTGTGAAGAAGGTTCCATTCGATGAATGCACGTTTGAAGAAATCAAGCATATGACTGTCATGGTCAGCTTTTCATTTGAAATAGTTACTTTCAGTCGAAATCAAATATCAATACATCAGTAACTACCGAAAATCAATGAATGAATCTTTTGCCACATCGGATAGTAAATATCATCAAAGATAAGACATATGATAAAATATAGCTTAAATATCTTAATATAACTTAAACACAGAAACACTGTTAAGCTAACAAATCTCTAGCAGTATCATTCACCCATTGAAATTTGCTTTGTCACTAACAACTCACTATCTAACACTGTTTCTGTTCGGTCGCCGTGGTACATTCAATCGAAATTATTTACACAAAGTATCTACATTTTGTGGTTCGTTATCAAAATATTCAGTATTCAAAATTACTATCAAAATTCCGTATTTTCTATTATAAGCACCAAGGCGCGTAGCACTTCACATTTAAAAAGTTTCGGTGCCTCGTTCAATGTATATGTGTAGCCATTTGTTGTACACAACCACAAAACACACGCTGTTTCTGATTTTTTATTTCTGCCAAATAAGACTGTCTCTAATCTTTACAATCATGGGTGATCATTAATTTAAGCATGTTTTATTAACATGACGGTTGACAGGAAAAGTAACCTGAACCTGCATATTGAATCTGAATAAGCATTCATATTTAAATATAATGTTTTACAGCTCAATATTTTTATGTAATACTCTTTTTTGCTAAAACTGCTGAATCAGAACTCCTTCAGTATCGAAGAGTTCTATGATGAGGCACAACTTTAGGCAAATTGCATAATCGATTTCGCCAGATTCACTATCGCTGTTGATAGTAAAATTCTTTAGCAGCATCGGCAAGGAGATGTCGGCCACAAAGTGAACGAAAAAAATCGCATTATTTTCTGGATTAATCGCTATTTCGGCTGGTGAGAATGAATGAGAATGGATGAACTCAGTGAGCATAGTTTCATGGAATGTAAGTGCAGACGACATGTTTTCAAGACAATGAGCCCAAAATATGATAACTGTAAAGCTTTAGCTTGTAGATTGCAAAATCTCAGTGCATGTCAGGCACCGGTAATGATGGCGAGTAAAGACATTTTTACATAAATGTGGATGAAAACCAACAAACCATCGATAGTTGACAATGTACATATGAAATTGTTTGAACAGGTGGGTGAGGAAGGGGGATGCGAGCTTATGTAGAATGAATGGCTGAAAAATGACTAAGCTTATTCAACATTTGTAATTCAATTTTGACACTCGCGCTTTCGGGAAAATGTCCAGAAATCACCCATGCCCCTGCAATATTCAGGAATGATGTGCACATGATTCGGGGATTACTTATACTACGCGATAAAAGCTATTAGGAAGAAACTTTGTTTTCAGAGATAGATCATCAGCGCATAAATCAGTAGAACGTTGTAAATAGTCTACATGTACATCAACAGAGCTAATTGATTACTCACATATAATAAGATTGCCCTCAATAATAGCAGGCCTAAAATCAGACAGAAAGAGAGAGAGAGATTTTTAGTCCTGGAAAATTCCTTCTCTCGGGAGTCCTCGAGAGAGTCCTTGAGATTTAGTCCTCGAAACAATTCTAGTGATAGAGTGTGCGACGTGCGTCAAGTGTCAACATTGTAGAGATAATGTAGTAGGCCCTATTATTTCCAATTTTAATGGGAAGTTGGGATTTCTAAGGAAGGCAGTATCGGATAGCTCGCACACGTTGATCGATGGAATTGATCTGTGTCATAGACACCGCTATTCAAGCCGTCAACGTTTGTAACATAATTGATCTCCGTTGAACTTCCATGAACCTGAGCAATGTGAACTGAAATGAAATTGATTCAATTATCATTCAATTAATCACTTCTCATCATCGACTCAATCGCATGAAGTTATCTTTTGAAGATGGGGGATGCCTTGTACAAGCAAGGCCAGAAAATGAGCAACATCCATCATAATCCATCAATTCGTTCAAGTTGGAATGCTGTCATGAATAATAATCGATTGTAGCAATTTCAATTTGTGTCGTATAGTTTCAGCAATGATTGAGGCTGCTTTACAATAACAAATTCATCAATAATTCTGCCATGATCGATCACACGTTTTTCATGCTTTCATTTTAGAGTGCTCAAACTCGGTTCCGTAGATATCGCATACCGAATATCAATGCGCCATCATAATGCTTTCAACGAAGTTTCTGTGAATTTTGTTAAAAACAAGTCCACAGCGAAATTGTCTATTTCGTACCTTTATTCAGTTTTTGAAATATCTTAGATCAATGCCTCGTCATGGTTTCCGACTGTTATTCATTTTAATACACCGGGGCTATCGCATCTCTTGATGGCAATACTTTATGAAATTGACAAAGTAAATTTTAAGGCGAGGACCGTGTGCATGGGAACAGAATATTTACAAGTATCATCTTTTATACAATGATAAATATTTCATTAACGCAGTTACTTCCCGTGACAAGAAATTTAACACACTTGAACCATGATATCAGAAAATATCGATGATTTCTTCCCAGATACCAATATCATACAATCTATCAAGCATATTCCCAATTGTACTATGCATTCAGACAGATTAATTTGTTTCCTCGCTTGTAAGAAGACGCTCTAGGAGTCAATTTCCATTTTCAGATATTTAACTCATAAAGAAATTGAAAGCGAAGATCTATTCAATCGATATTCTATTCAGAGTTAAAAAGGCATGTAGTTGCGTTTTTGATTTGGCAATGCGATTCATTTACTTTGAATAAACCAGATTTTTTATGGAGTCATCAAAATATTCATAAATTTTTGAGAATGTTAATTGTAGAGAAAACTACAGAATATTTTATCATTTGTAATTTCTTTTGGTTATTAGATGTGAAATTTTCTCATGAGAAACTGCCCTGAATTAAATATCTCCTAGTTGACTTAGATTGAAAATGAAGTTGATTTTGCAATTTCCGTCGTAAAGCTTCTTGAAGGAGGGATATCGATTTCGAAAGTTTCATTTAATGATCATATTATTCATTGAAAGACTAACTGACGAAATTGTGTCGACTCTGAGCATCAGCTTTATTATGAATTTTGAATTTAATGCGGGGTTTTATGGCAACACAACGATAAAATAATTCGCAGATTTTTAATTTGGGGAGTATTCTTATTACACCCTGATGAGCATGATCGATTTAATTACTGAGACAGTAAGATTGATTTCAATGATGGTGTCTGCTAATGTGTTAACGGAACAAAGCAAGTTCTTCGACAAAGGAAGACAACTAATGCGACAAATAGCATTTTCGTTTATCACACAATAAAAACATTTATGTACATTTTAGCTTATCAACAATTACCATAAAAGGTCGTTGTGATTATTATTAACATTTCATGTAATATGTAAATATCAATACTAATGATGACTTAATTTAATATCGAAGATGAATTTCAGCACTTTCAAAGGCATTTCTGTGGAGAATTTTGATCAAGATTGTAGTTTATTTCAGAACATGGTGCTCCAGTGACCTGGAGAGAAAAATGGAATCATTTCTTACACATCTGCCGCAGAATTGATATTGGCTAGAATGTTGTCGCAGAATTCTGTTGACTTTAAATTACTATGTGAAGATACTTGTTGAGTTAGGACTGAAGTCCAAACCACCCAACATGAAATATTAAAGTCTGATGCTTCATCTTCTAGCATGTTCATCTACTACAATTAGTACCACACACCATTAGACCCTTGTTTGCACGGCACCATGACCAGTATTGTCAGAGAACCCACAAAGCAAAATATTTCAGATGTCATGCTAATGCTTAGGTTAAAATTGCAATTCCTTTGCATTCGTTGAGTAACTAAAATTTTCCTGAAATATCGTATAACTATATAGCGCAGCTGTCAAATTGGTACTCTAATCCTTATTGCTTCATTGTTGAGCTTAATCCGATGAGTTGAAAAGTGTTTTCCACATTGCAAATTATCACATAGTTGCTGAATGAGTGAATGAAGTCTTAAGAATTATTTAAAATTCTGTGCCTGCATTTTACTCGTTTGGTTACTGATTAAAGAGATTAAATTGCAACATGACATTTTATTGACTTGACATTGCGCTTGCAATGCTGTTACAGAGGAAGATGAAGGCCATTTTGCAGTGCGTTTGTGAATCTTGTGTTATAATGACTCATTTGATAAATTATTATGTCACTCACGGTATGACAAAGGCATCGAAAAGCACATATTATAACTGACAAAGTTCAATAAGTCATTTAGCTTGCTCATTGGTAATGCACGGTATTGTAATCGGTAGTGCATATGTGAACCCTTATAGTACACACGAATTTGGCGGAACATGAGTACATTTGTTTCGCATTACACAGGAAATTATCGTTGATGCTTCAAACAATAAAACGCATTTCTGCTTAACCAACTCTGACTAGTTGGATTCCTTCCGAATAATTTCTTATTTTCCCGTCCGATCGACATATTTTAAGAATTTTCACTCGTGAATGACTTCACATTGTTTGTGAATCATTTGCTGTTTTAGTTGACTTAATAAGGTCTAGTTGCAAATGGGCCCTTTTTTCAGCTAATGATAAGGTTTTGAAATCACAATGAATTCACTATTAGACCCCTGCGCCGATATATTTTTCATCGGCGGCGGCGTTTATCGGCGTACATCTGTTGAGTTCATGACAATAGAAGTTGGATATCTCCTTATTATCTAAGTATAGGCCTATTCTTCGCTATCCTTCGCTTTATCGAAGAAACGGAAAGTCTAAATTAAATCTCATTACTGATTAAAATTTAGTACAGAAGAATTCGGTAAATATTCACCATCTGAAAATGTTGTGATGCATATAGCAGACCCAGTCGGCACAATTCACGGAAGTTGCTTTTTACCAACTAAGGGTTCTTAATCAAACAACAATGGTTATTTTTGTGTAATTAACAGAAATACGACACCCCTATATAAAGCTGATTAAACGATGAATTATTTGTATCAGATCACGGCTTCATTACTGTACAGTCCACGTATGTACATCCTACACTTGAATTCTAGCAAAGTGAAAATGTTATAGCTTGACCGATCGATACCCATACAAGCTTATTCACTGACAACTTTGTTCCTGTCAGAATGTAGGGCTACTATCTTGGTTATACCCAACTAGAAAGCACATTAGTACTTTTCCTCACGAACAGACGATGTGTTCCTAAGTTCCAGTTAGAAATGCAGTGGAGACAGTTAATCCATAAAATAAAACGAGAAATGTATCCGCCGGCGCGACGCCGAAGAAGTGACCGGCGGCGGCGTTCGACTGCGGCGCAGGGGGTCTATTCACTATGACTCAGTGGATACTTGATATAAAATCAGCTGCTTCAAAGAAGTTTACATTAGTGACATTTAGTGAATGTGAATGTCCGTCGAAATTTCACTAACTTGCCAAGTGAAAATCTCAAATTTACCTGGGCATGGCTGCAACTTTAATTAGGGAGTTATGTCGATGTTGAGAGATGTGAACTAGACCTGCTGATGATTCCTGATATTGGATGATTAAATGGCAGCTATTCAGGTGTGCTCCCATTTTTCCACTGAGGATGCAGTTCAATATTTAATTACTCGATTAAGAAAATTAACCTGCATCTAAACGTCAGAAAATCAAAGCTGTTGATGATACCGAAGAGGAATTGCCGTGCTAACCTTGATTCGGCCGCACGTTCAGAAAGTTGACAGTTTGAAACTGCTTGGAGTAAATTTTTCCTCTAATTTAAAGTGGGATAAGCATATTGATGTAACTCTGAAAAAGTGTAATTCTCACTTATATGCCCTTCGTGTGCTTCGACCGATTGTTTCCTTGTCTGTTTATATTTGCCAGTTCATCTGCAGGACAATTTTCGTTATTTTTCCAAAAGGTGTCATCGTATCATTCACGGACATGATTGTATTTATGATGTTTTCGAGAACGTTAACAATTGACGCATAAGACTGGCTTGCAAACTCTACAAAACTGTAGAATGCATAGAAAATCATCCACTCCATGCCCTCATTCCTCGTCGTCTCGACAGAAGTGGGCATTATTATATTGAAAAGGCAACAACCTCCCGAAGGCAGCGACAGTTTCAACTGTTCATTTCGATGTATCTTAACAGTATTCATAATTCTTGATTTTGTATTTAGCTAGTTGATGACTTTTTTAATCTCACCTTTGAAGCTTACCGATGTGCATCTGATTGACTACCATTCTGAAATAAAAACACTTTCTCTCTCTCTCTATTTACAATTTTACTTAAAATTGGCTAGTCAGCGCTGAGATGGCTAAATGATATTTTCGTATTGTCTCTAAATTCTTTCAATGCCAACCAATTCAGTTTGCTGAATCTATGATTGTTTCCAAGCTGAAACATTCCTCGTATCTTGATGCAGTTAAGGTCTCACGTTCTGCTTAATGCCTCACTGCACCCAGCCTAGGCTTGTCAGAATTTTTTGATTTCTATGAATGCGTAAGGGATCATTCATCTCCGCATTGGAAACAGAGATGCAAAGCCACTCTGTTTTTCTTTTGAGGCTGCTAATTGAAAGGTAAATTAAGGCATATGAAAAAGAAAATTGAATTGCGAATTGATCGATGCTACTTTGACGGAACGCTTCACTACTTTTGAAGTTAGGCCTCCGGACTTAACAACTGGTGTCAGATAGGATGATGCTTAATTTCTGATGTGCAATTGAAGTCAGTGGAAAGTTTACCTTGAAGAAGTCAAAACTGTGTTGAGAGATTTTGTCTTCAAGGTAATTTGGCCGGATTGATGCTCATACACACTGAGAAGTGACTCATTAAAAGTGCTTGGATGCATATTAGGTATATAACCATGAAGTTCAGAAGAAAACTTTGTCGTAATCCTTGAAAATGGCTAGTCATTGCCATAGAGTAAGTATATGAAGGTAGAGAGTTGACTCAAAAAAGTATCTGTATACAGTGAAAACTTTTCTATCAAAAGATTCAGGTTTTTGCGTAGATAACGTTCCTGTGGTCCAAAAAATTATTTGAGCAGTTTTAAATAAGCTTAGGTTTTTCAAATTTATATACAACCGACATGAAGCCCCGTTACAAGTAGCATGAAACAAGTTGGATATCAAAAGGAATGAACATTCGCTAACAAGCAGGTTAATTAAGCTTTTGATCTAGAAAATTTTATGAACCATATTATAATGCAAGTGCCTGCAAGTCTTCAAGGGAAAGTTGAGATCTCACTGTGCTTCTTAGCTGAGATGTCATGTTTTTAATTCAATTTTCAACGGCATGATTTTATGACTCACAACGTGTCATTTATTGAATCTGAATAGTAATGTGGACCCATTAATATCTTCTAAAGTTATTATAATCAGCTTCTTTGATAATGATGCTTTGCTGTTTCAGTGGCAGTTTGTGATATGATCACGCTGAATAAGATAATCAATTATTATATTAAGTCTGAGCTTTTAGTAATGGTAACCCATCGCATTGCTTATTCAACTAACTATATTAACTCTACAAGTTTTCATGACATAGAGGATTTGTGGAATACTATTCTATATTATGTACGAGTATTGCTATCAGCATCAGTCAAATTCGCGCTCATATCTCCAAAAGTGTAAAAATTTTCATATCTCACAGGTGGAACTATGGGTCCCTACTCATGTTCATTGAATGAAATCGAAACTGTATGCACATTGGGGATTTAACAAATGATGAGTTACTACTCTACCTAAATATACCTACTATATGGTCAATGCATTTCATCAGCATTTTCTTTCTTAACAGCTTGTCCAGTTATAAGAAGAACCGGCACTGTTGCTCCTATATTGTTCAATCAACCAACATGTAAATTTGTGCTTTTCTTGATGTGCACAGTTTACTCTACCTATCAATTTTGAAGTGTTTTGACCTCTGAAGCCACATGATGAATTAAACAAAGCACTGCACAAAGTTTGGTGAACTGCATGTACGCGTATATGCTGCAATGTAGATTGGGAATATCATTTACAAAACAGTTACATTCATTTCACAGCTGAGACATAAAATCATACGGGAATTTCGAATTAAAAGTTAAAATTTTATTCAAAATTTTTAGTCATCTCAGTGCCAAATTTTGCCTGCTGCTCTATTCAATCACCATGCAATTTTCGTCTGATGATTCAGTTGATTTCAATGATGATTACATAATTGCTAAGCATGCGGATGACGTGACACTGCGGGGTCATGTTGGAATCACGCGATGATAGCTCCATATACAGATTGATGCTCAAATACAAAATTTCAAATAATCAATCAAAGAGCTGTTAGTTAGATGATTATCTCTAGATAAGAGAGCTTTGATGCAAGTAACTTCATGTTACTGGACATGTGCTTGAAGCGTAAAGTGGAAGCGCTTGGTGTCATTTTTGACATTCATTTAGGCCGAAAGCGGAATTCTCATGAAAAACTTGTAGCAGAAATGCTACTCTCGCTTACATTTTATCTGTCGCTTGCATCCATTCATGCCACTTGGCGTTGCATTTTTTAATGAGCTTGGGTGTGTATGATCTGTTTTCACTGTGCTCCACTCTTCTTGATTCTTTAAAAGCATGAAGTTGAGACTGTTGAGGGAGTGCAAAGACGCTGTCATCTCCTAACTTGTCATTCAAGTTCGTGAAAGCACTCAAACGTTTTCAAATGATGTGACACATTCATTGTACCATTCTCTGTTTCTCATTTGCCAAGAACCCGCGAATTCTAGCTTCATTTGTGTGAGACAGAAGTTGGTCAAATTCTTTCTTCAATCAATAAGACGATAAACGTTTCTTTCCAAAATGTTTGGAAACATTTGGAGAGCATTCAATATTCACTTACTTTGAATGCGCCGAAACACATTCATGAGTGTAGTGAAAAAGAGTGTGTGCGGTCAAAATAATGAAGTAATGTGCCGCTTATTTAAGTGTGATTCCACCAAATATCATTGCTACGTAATCAGAACTTTTTAATTAATGTTTGTGTTCCTATCCAACTAGAATGACAATTTTGCTTTGCAGCTTATTCTTCGCATGTTAAACAGATTTTACCATAACACTCTGTCTTGGTGCCTCACAGTCTTAATAATGGAGGCTTTTTGATTGAATATTCGACATTCATTCATCAATTTATTAGACTATAGGCTTATAAATGAGGTAAAAATGGTTTGATTGTCCGCTGAGTTTTATGTGCAAAAAACCTTATCATTTCTTGGAATAATTCATTCCCTATGGTATCTGACATCTCAATCATAAAGATGGTAGCAATACTTCGATGGAAACTTGTTTATGCAAGGTTTTAATTCAAAGAATAATATTTTCCAGAGGTGAAATTTTGAGAATGAGAAATGTTTCAGTATTTGGTGAACATGACCATACATGAAAAGATTCTTCACAGAACGTGTTGTTTGTCAAGTTTCAATGATTGAAGATTTCAAATTGTGATGAACTGTATGCACTGATACATATTTTCTGTGAAAAGACAAAATCATTTCTTCCGAAATGTCACAACAATCTTTCAAACTTACTTTAAGGTCAAATATCTGCTTCCATGTGTTAAGCAATAGCGACTGCATTTGCGATTACCCTCAGTACATGTCACTTTATTAATTCCTACTTGTCTCTTTTCCCAAAAGTCAACGCCAGCAAAGATGACCCGTGCGTTTGTCCATGACTTTGAACTACAGATGCACCGCATAATTGCTGCCAGAACTTAATTGGATATTTCAATGGGTTGTTCCAGGACTTTATTACGTGTTCCTTTGCTTAGGTGATAGAACAGAATGCAATTCTCACTGAAAATCTGGTCCGATGAACTGGTATGTAAGGCAGCCTACCATCCATTGACCTGTAGAAGCACGTAATTAAATGGCTATTAGAACATTTCAATTATCTCGCAGTGTGACAAATAAACATTTGACGAAAGTGAGTTTATTGGTTTAAAAGGAAGTCAATTATTCATTTGTGGATTGCTATTAACCCCTGAATAACGGCTGAGCCCGATTTCACTCGGATCGAGGGTTTCAACAGCTGACTGGTGACGGTGACTGACAGCAGGAAACTGAGCCCGAGTTAATCGGTTGGACAGGGAACGATCACTGACAGATAAATTTTCCCCTTCCACTGTTCACGATTGTCGATTTAAATTTAACTAGATTTTCAATTTGAATTAGAACGAACGCAACCAAACTTTGCAAACTAGCATAGTCTGCTATAGACTCATGGAGCAAGTTTATTAGGCATAGTAGCAACGGAGAATCAATTCAAACCTCAATGTAAATGCAGTTTTAATTTTGCTAAATTAACTCTTGCTGCTGCGCACTTCTACATGCATTTGTGGTATTTGCAATTTTTTACTATTTTAGAGAAATATCACGGAATTGACTTATCATCATAGCGATGCACAAGATAGAAGAGCAATTTGCAAGTCGTTCGAGTCACTGATTGCCTTGGAGAGGCAACAGTTAAAATTCAGTGACATATCAAGACTCAGTCTTGCTGATATGAGGTTACATGTACTTTCTTACAATAATTGAAGCAAGTAAAAAAACATTTTGATGGCCTCGAAATGTATTATTAAAATCGGTAAGAGCTTTCAGTCAATGACGTTCATCAGTTACAGAATGTCTGGATGAACCGTCAAACTCATGTGCAACACGAAGTGACTATATCTATATATCTATATTAGCGAGTGACATCACAACTATGACAGGAATATACATGTAGTTGGAAGATTGTCGTAAAATATCTATGCTATTTTGCATCACAACCACAACAAGAATAAAGTTGGAAGATTGTCGTAAAATATCTATGCTATTTTGCATCACAACCACAACAAGAATAAAGTTGGAAGATTGTCGTAAAATATCTATGCTAGGTCTACATGAATTGACACAAAAAAGGAGGGCTACTGTATCTCACATAGGCATACAGTATGAGAATGAAACGAGTTAAAAAACATTCAATTTTACGACAATCTTCCAACTATATTCCTGTTATGGTTGTGATGTCACTCGCTAATATAGATAAAAAGATATGAATGTCGTAAAATTGAATGTTTTTTAACTCGTTTCATTCTCACACTGTATGCCATAGAAATTGACAACAATAAAACCTCTAGAATGGAAATTAAGCTTCATGCAATGCACAATAACGGCACATAAATCGCACGCATTTTCACTTAGATGCACCTGCCAACGTCTGTATGATTGGGTTAGAATCAGTCACATGAGTAAATCGAAGCTTCTAATTGGTT
This sequence comes from Prostheceraeus crozeri, assembly GCA_907163375.1. Taxonomy (NCBI): domain Eukaryota; kingdom Metazoa; phylum Platyhelminthes; order Polycladida; family Euryleptidae; genus Prostheceraeus; species Prostheceraeus crozeri. The sequence continues at coordinate 149,529 of CAJQUW010009933.1, forward strand.
CTTCATGCCCCAACTTAGTTCCCTCGGATGTGCCGCGACCTTGAGTCAATTTCCATTCTAGCGAACTTCAGATAAACAGTTTATTTCTATGCTGTATGCCTATGTGAGATACAGTAGCCCTCCTTTTTTGTGTCAATTCATGTAGACCTAGCATAGATATTTTACGACAATCTTCCAACTATATTCCTGTTATGGTTGCGATGCAAAATAGCATAGATATTTTACGACAATCTTCCAACTACATGTATATTCCTGTCATAGTTGTGATGTCACTCGCTAATATAGATATATAGATATAGTCACTTCGTGTTGCACATGAGTTTGACGGTTCATCCAGACATTCTGTAACTGATGAACGTCATTGACTGAAAGCTCTTACCGATTTTAATAATACATTTCGAGCCCATCAAAGTGTTTTCTTACTTGCTTCAATTATTATCAATATTGGCTCGATGGCACCTCCACTTCTCCAAAATACTTCTCCTTACACTTCATTATGTCACCAATTACTTGCCACTGAAAGATTAAAGCATCAGAATCAAATAAGTGATTAGAAAGAACTTCTAAATAGTTCACAAAAGTTCCTTCATGTCATTTAGATAAAGTATGTAACTTATTTTGGTGAATAATTTAGTCATACCTAAGAAAATTGAATTAATCCGTACATGAATGAAGTTGAAGCATCACAGACTAATGATTCCAACTGCACACGAAATGAATTGAGCTTAACAGATGAATTAGTCTTCGAAAAAGGCTGCAACTGAAATTACTGTTTACCATGTCGCATGTTTTGTTATGCTGCACATACAACATTTCTCGGAATCAAGTGCATTTCTTTGTACTATTCTAAGTATTCGAATTGGCATCTGCAACAAGTAATGGACAGAAAAAAAAATTCATTGACTCATCTGTCTCAATGTGTTCTCTTTGTGAATATAATGTGAAGTCTATATCACACTCATGAAACTGGAATCCTAGCCAGGGTCTGATAAAAACGGTATTTGTAAAAGATTATGACACATTATACATATATATATGTCCAAAATCACGGTTTCAATTCATCTTTGAAAATATGATTTTGTGAAACCATGTAAAACACGATTATGCAGCCATTTTTAGAAACCAAACTTCCTTATATTCTTGCAAAACTGCCCTTTTTCCTTTGACAATATAGTCATTAGATCAAACATATAGACCTAAATAACATTTAGAAAATGCAGCATCTACATGTGTGAAGTCTGGCAATATGCTATTAATGTCATTAATGTCATTAGTTTGTACAAAAAATCCTACAAATTATTCCAAAGCTGAATGTAGCTTAATGAGCACATCAGAAGATGTTTTATGGACTCTTTACTTGGATAAAACGGAGTCACATCGGATTTCTTCTGATTGATGCTGGAATGAAGTTTACAAGTTTCACTCGCATATCTTTGTCTACAACGTCCATTGTGAGATGTCTATGTTATGTAATAGCTAGTTTGTACACATTTTACACAACGAATTTCCCGCAAGATTTATGCTGCAGTAGAAAATTGCAAATTGCGAAAACATGCGACAGTCGCTGGAGGTGTAATAATAATTAAAGGGCAATAAATCCAGCTGCATGTCCTTACAAAACGTTTTCTCACGTCCTCATATTTCCTGATGTCAATGCATGAATACTGGGTAACTAAACTTATATAGAGCGTGACGGAATCACAGTGTGCGGTTCATTTCTATTCTACGTCGTTCTCTCGACATCTTCATATTATGGAAAGGGACAATTTCGTGTAAATCATCTTTGAATACCGAAAACTGCTAACAAATGTGACCAGATGTTTGCTTTCTTTTCTACGCATTAGGTCTGATAGAAATTATATAAAAATATAAACTTAGACCCCAGGAATAATATCGAAATCTCGGCTTTTGTTTTTGATATTAGTTATTATAAATTTTTTTAAGCTAGCCGTCATTGAAATCACATCCTTATAGAACAAATTTTCGTGTTGGTATCTCAAACGTGGACCTCTAGATGTGCCGCGCTCATACTCTCACAGCAGCTATGGGGATGAATTTTTGCAAGAGGGCTTACTAACAATTTGAGCACAAATTTGAATTGCATCTGAAAAGAAATCGTCACGGCAACCATTGCAGAAATTCCCGAATATTTTGCGATCCTTCTCCATAAAGATCTTATTTTGACTGTGCCAGGAATGATGCTAACCTTAGCGAATTCACATGACTAATGACTGAGGATCTTTCTTTTAAATTGAACCATCTTCCAAGCATTGAAATTAATTGCAACAACATGTCAAGCGCATAACTGAAAATCACAAATTTAAACATGCATTTTGTTGCGATGTTTGCCAAGTTAAAAGACACGATTCCCATCCATTCAACAAACAAACATCAAATGTAGCTTTATCGCATAAACATCATGTTTATGATTTTGAACGGAATATACATGCACATTCACTTTGAAGCAATTATTTTTCCTCTCATGTTTATTCGCTTTTTCACCTGTCAGCAGATTAATCTCTTGCCATGACTGATATGCAAGTGAGACAATCCAACACTTTTCGAATATAAAAACTTCCACTTTAATATTGCCAACAGTGAACGGAAAATAAAGTTATGATTCTTTCTTCGCAAGCAGTAGAAGAATGCCTGTCACTTCCTTCCCTATTACAGAGATCTCAGTAAATCGGGTTATCCTAATATCCTATAGGGAAAATATTCGAATGAACGTCTTTCTGGATGATCAGAGATTATACCATATAATGTTTAATCTTATTTAACACAACTTCAAACCATGAATGCAAAGATGAGAAATGGCAGAAAACAGATCGATAGTCTCTTATAGCAGTTACCACTGTCAAACCATACGCTCTGAAAATAACAAGCTTATTTTCATCTTAATATGATTTTCAGTCAATATTCAGGTCGATGTTAAGTAATCGATTTATTCTTGGAAGTTGCTGAAAGTAATTTACTTCATCACTTTTCGATGAAGAATGATATCTTGCCAATACGTACTTAACTGCTCTAAATAATGTTTTGCAGTGAAATAGGGAATATTGCTTGTTTATCTGTTCATTACATCATTTTTTCTTGCAATATATTCTTCTTTTCTTCATGTCATTCGGAGAGCAATATTTTCGGAATTAACGTGTGTCGAACCGACCGACCTCGATGCACTTTAATATAGACCCGCCGCCAGGACAAGTTTCTGCAGAGAACGAGGCCGAAAATGAGATTTTGACAAAATGACGTGCACTCCATGCCTACCACGAATCTGCACGTCTGCCGAGTTCTACTTTGTTCCTCTTCCTGTCATACAGGATCAAAGAAGAGCACATGTCAATATAATGGGACGCAGATTGAAGCTTTCGATAAAAATGAAATTTTGTATGTTTCCTCTTATTACGTGAAAGCTACTGAGTTTACAGCCATAGTTTTAACATGAAATGTCTTCAGGCTGCTTCCTATTACATGCATATGTTGTCATCATGCTCTTTATACGTTATGTGCATGAAAAGGTGGTTGAATGTGGATAAAAGTGGTAAAAATGTTGGGTGTTTTCCGACATTTGGAGTCTTACCAAACCTGAATGCGTTTAACTTCAGAGACAAAGGTACACGAACATAGCAAGGAAAGACCTGAAAACATTTTATGTCAAAATTATGGCTATAGACCAAGCACTTTCCATTTCATTGGAGAAAACATAGAGAAGTTCATTTTAACCAAAAGCTTCAATCTGCGTCCCATTGGATTAACACTTAACAGGTGTTTCTGTGTGATCATGTCTGACAAGAAGAGGAACCAAGCAGAACTCGGCAGACGCGCTGATTCGTAGTAGGCATGGAGGGTACCTCATTCTTAGAAAGTATCATCTTCAGCGTCGTACCCTGGCATTGATATTGCCCGGTGTGGATAGGGTGAAACAGTGTGGACACTATTATTGGCATTAAATACAGTTTAATGTTGAAATGCCAGTGAATCATAGTTTCGAACGGTTTCACGACCTTCGAGGTCGATGTTATGAAAATCTGAAAATATAAGTTAAGATGGGAATGAAACCTTTCACTTATATTTTCACAACTTTGTTGATAGAACAGCTTCTCTATATCACTCTACCGTCATTTTCCTATCACTCGAGTTATTGCCGCTGAATCACCGTGGCATTGTTAAATGCTTGATATATTTTGATTGACGATTTGACATTTCACTTCCAATACAACACAATTAAATAATTCAATTTACGAAATGACACTGCCTTGCGTGTCATCATATCACACTCACCATCGGAACATTCCATTTCATGTTGTATTTCCCGCCAACACAGAAAATCATTGGCACTCTGCCATTAGCTTGAGTTGTGACATTCAAACGCATTAATGCTTCCTATTACAGATGCTGAATTTGTCGATTCACATGACATAATATTTTTAACATCCAGTATTGATCAGGGAATTTTGTCCACGACTTTGATTTCCAATGCTATTGATGGTAAGAAATTATTGATTGTGAGCTTGACGCTCAAAGATTAGATATGGTGATGGGATAATATGTTTACTAGATTCATGCGTCTCTACGCGATAAGATCGAGTAAGTACATACGTACATGTAGATTAAAAGTTGAATATGAAAAGTATCATTTCATGGCCACGCTTGTTCTCTTCGTGAAATACAACGAGTAAGTGATATGCAGCATTTTCAAACATGAAACTGTAATACTGAATAAAATTCATTCACAACCAATGTCAAGCAGCTACAAGCTTTGATATGTAAGTTCAAGTTTATTTGGAGGACCGCTCCAACAAGCAAGTTAGATCAAAACTGTTTAGTGCTAATCCGAAGCAAAGGAAGGGATCACTTCGGAAAATAAACTTTTCAACATTTAATATACAAAGTAGTGCACAGTGACATTGAAAATATTTAATCAAATTGAAAAAACGCTGTAACAAATTTTGAAATACATTTCTAGTTTAGCTGATGCTGCGGTATATATGCTGCCAAAGACTACATGACTGAAAAGAAATAGTGCACTTTCCAGGAACACCAGCAGGGGTGTTGCAAGTGCTGCATGTGTGCCCTTTTCATAAATTGCGGAAATAGGCATGCTCCTTAATAGGCTGCAGTTTCACGAATTTCACATCAGTATACTGACTGGTGACTGTGGCTCCAGGCTGATTCCAGGCTCATTCTCATTGACGTGTCTCTGACCAAACGTTGCGTTGATGAATAGCAGTGTCTTCACAGCTTACCATTCTAGTCGGTCATAGACATAATTAAGTTATGCCTAAGTTATAGTAAAGCTTGTCAATGGTGTACAGAAATTGCCTTCAAGATGATCCACGGTTCCCAAAAGACAGCCGCAGTGTTCTGAGAATACGGACTCTTGCATCTTGTTTTTGTATTGAACATGCATCAGAAGTTCTTTGATTTCATTGAAAGATAGAGTATCATGCTCATTTCGTGTGTGGAGATGAATCATCAAGCTAGGGATTTGTTTTACAGATCGTTCTGGTGCATACACAAGCAATAGAATGATTTCTTTCTGCTCCAATACAAAAATAGAGGTCTCCAGTATTACATCGTAGTTTTGCATTGTATTGTTTTCTGTGATCAATTACAATTTATACGCACGATAGTACTGTGATGTTTGCAACAATTAAGCAGTAGCTGCAATTGTTTCAGAACAAGCTTTATAGTCAAAATTGTTGTGAAGATCCTTGATATATCCATGTTTCCAGTGGATAAATGCAAGCCATTTCCAAATAAAGAGAAAACGTGCTGCCTAATATAAAATCCATTTCAATAGAATTAGAAATTTTATTTTTTTGTCATTCAGTATAAGGGTGATACATACATTTATGCATCGTGTAGTATATTTATAGAATTTAACTAGACGCAGGATAAAATTGACAATAAAGTGGTTTTTGCTCATTCGATTTTCACACTCATTCATGCCAGAAATGTTTGCTGTCCGATGAGCTTGGAAGTAGCATGTGTCTAGTTGAAATATAACTGTAGTTATCAACTAAAAGTTAGCAGGGCAAAACCTACAGTATATGCAAAACCTCAATGGGATTATAGCCATGTTTATAACGCAAGTGAAATATTGAGTTGTGGTTTGGGAGGATGGGTATATCATAGCGTGCTCTCCTTGAGGCCGGTATAACACCTGTCCTAATCACGTGCCGGCGTCCCTGGCACTTTCAAAACTATTGTTATAGTGCCAAAGCCTTTCCGTTTATGACAGAACTCCAATGCACATGCAGGTTCTGTTTCTGGATTGCCTGAATTAGCTTGCTGGCTGGTATGCACTGCATACAATGCTATCATGCTCTTTTTTCCCCTAATATAAATTGCTGACCGGAAAAGGTAAAACAGAAATTACTATATTACCTGTATGTACTTAATTCCCCCCTCGGAAAAGGAAGCGAGAAATTTCTTTCTAGAAACCACAGTTTAAATCATAGTAGAGATGCAAATGCAAGGTTAAAAAAGTCTCCAGAAATCAATGAAATACTCGTAGTTCCGAACGACATCATAGCATTGCATCTTCAGTTTCAATCTTAGAAGAGAAGAAAGGGGAAAGATATCAAAGGGAAAAGCGGCAATCTAATATCAAAACTATAAACAAGAGTGGTTTGTTTTTCTGTATTTTCGGGCGCCAATTGTAATCAACCCTAGAAAATCGTAGAAACTAGAAATTGAGGGAAAGCGTATAGTGTGACACCTATTTCCAATAATTGTGTAACTACACAAACGTCCTATCAATTCCACTCCTTTGATTGGGAAATGAGATACAGACAACTGAAAGATTTCACAGACAGTCAGAAAAGTTAATGATCACTGTGCATGATCGTTAATGACCATTACTGATTACTTATACAGTTACTCGTCATGATGTTATAGGCGTTAATTGCCATTCGTGAAAACTAAACATTAACATAAATGCTTAAAGCCAAGAAAGCGTGCTCAACCTTATATCTAATATTCACACTCATTGTGAAGTTTATCACTTGTTTCGTTGCGCAGCCGAGTGTTCATTTTATGCAGTGTGTGTGAATCTTTTTCTGCCGATTCACGCTACACTGTAAACCAAAATGTGCCGAATATGTGACCGATTATGTGCCCAACACATGTGACGTTTGCCACTGCCTTTTTGTGACCAAATTGCCCAGATAGGTCACATTCAACACGACAGATAGACGTATGTGAGTCTATGTGACAAAATGCATGCATGTCTCTATGTGATCTTGTGTTAATCGAAAAATGAATTGGCGTTTTTATTATCATAATTCCAAGTTGAAGGTGCGCAGGACAAGTGTGAAGCTCTTGCCTACGACTTAATTCACCTATTCCTGTAGAAAGAACTCACCTTTTCTCAATCAAATTAATTTTTTGTTCATTGGATTTAATACTTTTGCAATGGAATTAATATTTGATTCATTGGATTTAATATTTGGTTCAATGGATTTAATACTTTTTCAATGGAATTAATATTTAGTGCAAAGGCATTAAAACTTTTTCAATGGATTTAATATTTAGTGCAAAGGAATTAAAACTTTTTCAATGGAATTAATATTTAGTGCGAAGGCATTAAAACTTTTTCATTGGAATTAATTTTTGGAGCAATGGAATTTATTACTTTTGCAATGGAATTAATTACTTCAACGCTTTATTTCACATAACGACGAGTTGGTTACAATTTGCGTGTCGTCGTTTGACGCCTACCGTTCGATACTTCTAATAAGTGAGGATGAAATCCGAAGTAAGAAAAGACTTCTAAGTTACAGCTTCTCAATGCAATGACTCGATTTGGCGAACGCATGGCAACTTAAAGTTGCTGCTATGGGTCAACTAAGAATGACTCAGCAAAATCTACGCTACTGTTTGTTGTTATGATCATAGATATCACAGCTACGTATAAGAGGACGACTCTTTACCGGTAAAGATTAAATTCATTTACCGATTGAAGCAATGACCTCGAGTGAAAATTTTAGTGATGATCTGGAGTCGAGGCCAGAAAGAAAGCGCGGTGTAAGGCCTAATTCCGTTCGGGGGTCATATTTAAGAACAACTTCTCCCGTTCGGCAACGTGTAATAGAGGCAGCTGAGCGTCAGGAAAATTGGAGATCAGCTGCTGAAGCCAACGGTGTTAACCCACGAACTGCGTATAACTGGGTTCGGAAAGGAACGTCAGAATACAAAGCACGTGGTGGTCAGACTGGTAGAAGAAAGCTCATGCAACATCATATCGAATATTCGGTCGAACGGCTCAGTTCAAATCCTCAAATAACGTTGAGGAAAATGTCAAGAATGCTTCTAACGAGATTCAATGTGGGAATCTCTCAAGCAACGATTGCCAGGGGCTTGGATGGGAGGTTAATAACGGTCAAGAAAATTCATTCTCAACCTGAATCAGCGAATAATGGACAAAATAAAGCAAAGAGGAAGACATTCGTTGAAAAATTGATAGAAGCAAATGGTGAAAACAAGTTCATTGTCTACATCGACGAATCAAATGTGAATCTCTTTCTGTGTCGATCCATTGGAAGGGCAGTTTCCGGGTCTCGTGCGGTCGCCAGATAATATCCATCGAAAGGTGCGAATATCCACATGATTGCCCTCACGCAAAACGGCTTCATTAAATTCACCAGAAAGCGTGGCGGTTTCAAGCTCGTACAATTTAATAATTGGCTTCGAGAATTGCTTGCAGAAATACGCGCTGGTGGTGTTCCGTTCTCCTCAATTGTTTTAGTCATTGATAATGCTCCTTGCCACTCACAGGCTGAAGAATTGTCAAATGAATTCGAAGGGCTAACGATTCTCAGATTGGCACCTTATTCACCAATGCCAAACCCAATTGAGAATGCATGGAGTGCAATTAAATCAAATTTGAAACGTCTGGAGACATTCAGGATGCATACTATGGACGATGGATACAATGAAAACAACGGCACTGTTTCCAAGTGCGAATCTCTTTTTGGAAACTATAATCAAAGAATAGCAAGATGTAGTTACTCCATTGATGTGCTTAAACTTTTGTAATCATATTCAAACATTTTTCTCAAAAGCTCTTTCACTTGAAGATATGCCTGTAGGACAATAAGACTTGAGCATTTTATTTTTCACTGGATTAAAAAATATTTCATAATTTTTGTTCTTTGGGTGTCTTAACGTTTCTGTTGATGTATATTTTTTTTAGGAAAAGAAACAATATTTCTATACGAATGGAAGTGATTAATTCCATTGCAAAAGTAATTGATTCCATTGCTCCAAAAATTAATTCCAATGAAAAAGTTTTGATTCCTTTGCACTAAATATTAATTCCATTGAAAAAAAGTATTAAATCCATTGAACCAAATATTGAATCCAATGAATCAAATATTAATTACATTGCACCAAATATTAATTCCATTGCAAAAGTAATAAATCCAATGACGCAAATATTAAATCCAATGAACAAAAAATTAATTTGATTGAGAAGAGGTGTAGAGAGACGGAAACTTCTTGCACAGCAATCACTTTAGAATACTTACATAACTTTTCTTAATCACTTTAATGACTCGAATTCTGCTCAGCCCATGGGTGATGGCGGTGATCATTTTTTAAAGGTCACAGTGGTATTTTGGAGGCAATCAGCAGACAACTTTTATTCAGGAAATCACATTGATTCAAAAAACAAGCTTTGAATCAATGAGCGGAACTTCCGATACAAGCTATTGTACATATTATCTGTCTTAGGTTTGAATAGCGGAAGGACCTAGATTCCAGTGATCTTTCATTTATTTATATTTTTTCAAAATGATACTGTCGAATGTTTTCGGCTAGCGTCCACTAGCCATGTTCACGACAAATTGACAAAGAATTGTCACTTGGAATCATATATATCACAGCAATCAACGCAGCCGACCAATCAGACACTAGATGAATACTACTTGCACCAGAGATGTGGAGTCGGAGTCCCGGAGTCCTATCATTTTTACTGGAGTCGGAGTCCTATCAAATGATAGGACTCCGGACTCCGGTCTATAACTAGACCCGAAATATAATACAAACAAATCATTTATTTTCGTGCATAGCTGTCACTGTCTTGATGTCAACTTTCTGCGTCAAACAAAAGTACAGAGACATCAGTGCATGCAAAGCAAAAGTAATAGTTCAGGGAATGAACCGTGATAGTGAAAAAGGGATTGTTTTTCCACTCGGTGATTTAGTAGAGAAGACAAGCCTTCCTAACCTCGATCACGCCTACGCGCCAAAGGTCACATCAGAGACAAAAATGAAATACCAGTTTGTTTGAGAACATTACCTTTAACCCTCACGTTAATTGTGTGTGATTTCTCCTCCAAAGCGCATATTAAAATCGAAAGTGTACTCATACATTTTGGAGAAGGATGTGGGATTTTCCTGCCTGGTAGAGACTGGAGAAAAACCATGTGAAGCACACATCAAAAAGATGGGAGCCGAGCCGAATCGCATGCATCCAACTTAAAGCGATATTTGATAAACTATATCGAAAATGATTGATAATTGATGCAGCAATGATCACTAAAGATAGGTTCAGGTAAGCCTATAATGATCTATGACGTAGGTTACCAATTTTCTTTAAAAAACTTGGCTATTTATACTGGACACCCGGAGTCGGAGTCCTATCAAAAGCCGGAGTCCTATCAACCGCCGGAGTCCTATCAAAAGCCGGAGTCCTATCAAAAGCCGGAGTCCTATCAACCGCCGGAGTCGGAGTCCTATCAAAATGATAGGACTCCGCATCTCTGACTTGCACACAACGATCTCGACAGGCATGATTAAATAAATGAAAGATCACTTGAATCTAGACCCTTCCGCTATTCAAACCTAAGCACATATGACTCAGTTTCTGTTCGGAAATATTATCTGTCTACTACAAAGAGAGTGCATATAGTGCTTCTTCAAAAGCACTTTAGTTTTTTTGTCAGAGCTCAGACTGCTCTTCAGAATCCAATTATGAGTTTTATGTACAAGCCACACTTATTCGTAAATTATGTGAGGCACACCTTTGGGCGTAGATTATCCTGTTGCTGATCGTCCAATATGCTAAAAAGACCCGTAGCACGACGTAGACAGTGGGTCATCTTCCTGATTAGAGACTCTTTGCATATATTTATTTCATCCAGTATGTTTTGCCTTGTTTTGTAGCCATTTTTCATAGTAATCAGTCGATCTTCATGAGTGAACGCATCAATGGCATAAGTCCGCATCAGGGCATCTGAAAGATACTCTCTATGTTGTTAATAATTGCATTTATTTTCTCTTATTATATTTTCCTTGCACGTAATCTGACGTCAGCAGGTTGCCTGTCACATTACCAATTCACCCACATGGTGGTGCAGAAGTTTAACCGATACTATAATTTGTATGTGATGCTCTTGAAAGAATTATCACATGTAGATTTTGAGTGCTTAGAAGTTTAAGAAAACTTACTTTTACCAATTTAACAAGTAATTCTAGATATTTCAGTTAAATGCCCGAGTTCCCCCATTGCACGGTACTTCATGAAACACAGTTTTGTAAATATATTTCTCTAAAGATTCAAGTGACTTCCTTAAAGACTATTGCTAGAATACAGATTGGCTGATCAGTTTTATGCACAAAAGAAGGATTGATTGCTACGGAGATATGTCAACCATGCACTGAGTGCATTTTGACATCCGTTGCAATATCCTCTTTCATGTGTCTTCAATACAAGAAACTTATTAAAGACAGCGTCTCACACAGCTTGTTGATGATGTCAAAAAGGGAAAGAAAAATCAGAAGACATGCGTAGAACTCGAAAGTAATACTAATAGTAATAGTCCTTTATTTGCCTCACGTGTTTAAAATCGGTGAGCGCATTACAGTTCACAAATGTGAGAAGAAGATATACATGAAAAAGTCTGGCAGGCTACATAAGCGTTACATTACAAAAGATTGTCGATGATAAATCCAAGCGTGCGATGCATGTGTGTTGAGTTATGAATTCCGGAACTGGTGCCAATAGTATACTGACGCTGAGTGAATAAGTGGTTGAATCGATGACTAATGGATAGGATGACGTATTTGATGTTTGTGGGTACACAGTTTGCCTCGTTGCAAGTACATGTATAGAGAAATTGTCGTTGATAACAAAATCGCCGTGTTAGGGTCTCAAAATGAAGCAGGAAGCTGTTGTGCCGTGCGTGTTATCAGCGAATACGAGGAAACCAGGTCATATGATTATTATCAGCCAATAGAAGCTGGACACTACACAGACACTTTTGTAGGCCCTCGGTAGAGCAGACCAGGGCGAGTTGAGGGTCCGTAGCAGCACAAACAGATAATTAGCAGGAGATAAGTAGATGTGCAAAAGATGGATAAGATCCGTTAGCGCGAAGCGAAGAAAGAAGGGAAGAAGTAGCTACAACGCCGCAAGGTGCGAGCGTGCTGGCAGATACGACCAACTTCTGACAGCGCAGATGATCGAATTCGAGAATAAAAAATTAAGTATTAAGTATTAAAATAATGAAGTCACAAATTTTCGGCCGAGGCTTTCATCAGGTGAAAATCACACGTGGTGACGGCTTCGGCCGAGGATCTGTGACTTCAATATTTTAATACATTCAGGGTCTAGGCACATATTCTGATTTTTCTTTCCTTTTTGACAAATATTACTCGATGATTGTCGGTGATGTTTCAGCGTTTTGAAATTGTTTCTTGCTGATTGATGAGCACATTTAATACATTCTAGGTGTCCAAAACTCATCAGTGATTTAGCAGATGCGGCATTTTATCTGCTCACGCGAGTGCCTGTCAGTTAGCGAACATTACACTTTTCAAGTTCCGTCACCGTCACTTGGCGTTCATGTATGGAAGAGCTAAAACCCCTCTTGAAAATTGTAGACGCTATGGAAACTTACGTAAGCATTCGTAAGCCTGTCTGAAATGACATGCAGCATTTATCCTGTGATATTTTGTAATGTTAGTGATAATGTCTAGTCATCCATAGATGGAATTTACAGCGGATTAGTACATGCGTATGTGCAATAAGAATGTCCCCGCTGTGGAACACCTTGCTCACCTTGAAAAGCCATGTCCCAGTGAAGGGGCGGCTAATTTTCCTCTTCTATCTCGAGTGATCTAATGCATCCACGGTTGAGGCTCTCATGTCTTCTTTGGTCGCCTTCTGTTTCTTGGCCCTGGCAAAGGCATTCCCAACGCTAGCCGGGTCTGGTGTTCGCGAGGTCTACGTACCACGTGCCCGCACCACCTCAGGTTGTGTCACCGCATGATCCCATTGATCGAATGAATCCCGAGTGCTCCGCGAATGTCTTCATTTCTTATCCTATCTTTTCTTGTCACTCCGAGGAAGCTTCGCAACATACGCATCTCTGTTGTGACGATCTTTTGGTGATTCTTCTCGTTGACTGCCCAACACTCGCTTCCATACAGCATCACTGGTTGCACATAGCATTGTGTAGACCTCTGCTATTAATTTTGTCGACATCTTCTTGTCATACAGTACCCCTGTTTCTCTTCTCCGGCTTCCCCAAGCCACTGGGATCCTTCTATTGACTTGGTGCTGTGGAATACTTTGGTGTTCTTAAATGGCCTGTTCGTCTAATGAAGCTCTTTGCATATCCTTATTGTATTCTATGATTTCTAAGTGCTCAGTACAGCTTAACTGTACGACATGTCAATATAGTCAATAAAAGTTTATTTCCAAAGACCTTGGAAAAACATATACAGGAAACCATTAATCAGACTGTGTGACAATATACAAAATGTGCTTGCGTACATGTAATGATAAGGAAGGAGAGGAGAAAAATTGGAATCTAACTTTTTCTTCTAAATCTCCTTTAGCCTTTAGTAAATTGTCTCTCTTTACAGATTGCTGTAAGTCGTTAGCTCTTTGAAAGAATTTGGCAATGCACCTAAGATCTTTTTGAGTTTTGTATTCATTGAGTTGTAGAATTGTACTTTCGCAATGGCGTAATGTCGTGCTTTTTCTTGTCGTGATTTCTGATATTTTGAACATTCATAAAAAAATGATACAGATTTTCTCCCGTGAATCATGGCATAGCTCATATTGACGTTCTTCATATTTCAATCGATTTCCATAAATGCTAGTGACTACTCCTAAGTTGTGATTCAAAGCTCTAAATTTCAATATGATGTTAATATAGTTATATTCAATATCAGCATTCAGATATGATTTTATTCTAAGACTCCAAATCATTTAACACAGAATGGCTACTTTTTGCTGAGGATGTCCATTGTTCCCTATGGTAACTAGCAGGGATGCGGAGTCCTATCATTTTGACTCCGACTCCGACTCCGGGGGTTGATAGGACTCTGACTCCGACTCCGGGTGGCAAGTATATACAGCCTAGTTTTTGAAAAACTGGTAACCTACATCATAGATCATTATAAATGTAGGCTTGCCTAAACCTGTCTTTAGTGATCATTGCTACATGAATTATTATTAATCTTTTTCAATGAAAGTTTATCAAATGTCGCTTTAAGTTGGATCCATGCGACTCCGCTCGGCTCCCATCTTTTTGATGTGTGCTTCACACGGATTTTCTCCAGTCTCTACCAGGCAGGAAATCCCCCATCCTTCTCCAAAATATGAGTACACTTTCGATTTTGATACGCGCTTTGGAGGAGAGATCACATACGATTAAGGTGAACAAACTAACTCAAACAAACTAGGATTTAATTTTTGTCTCTGATGTGACCTTTGGCGCGTAGGTGTGATCGAGGCTAGGAAGGCTTGTCTTCTCTACTAAATCACCGAGTGAAAGGACATTCCATTTTTCAGTATCACGGTTCATTCCCTCAACTATTACAAGCTTTGCATGCAGCAGTGTCTAGTTGACAGAGAAAGTTGACATCAAGAAAGTGACAGCTATGCGAGAGGATAAATGAGTTGTTTGTATTATATTTCGGGTTTAGTTATAGGCCGGAGTCCGGACTCGGACTCCGACTCCAGTAAAAATGATAGGACTCCGACTCCGACTCCACATCTCTGGTGCAAGTACATGTATTCATCTAGTGTCTGATTGGTCGGCTGCGTTGATTGCTGTGATATATATGATTCCAAGTGACAATTCTTTGTCAATTTGTCGTGAACATGGCTAGTGGACGCTAGCCGAAAACATTCGACAGTATCATTTTGAAAAAATATAAATAAATGAAAGATCACTGGAATCTAACTAGTTAATCGATATTTTGCAATCCTTAAAAATGATTGTTTACCGACTATTAGCTGTGCATAATTATGATAGGTTAAGTCATAGACATCACTATCATTTAATTATGAATAGACTCAATGGGACGTATGCTTAATTTAGAAGAATTCATAATTCTGCATGGAACTGAATTTTTATGTCTCTTGGAATATTGATTGCTGCATTGGAGACATTCATGCATTCCTCTCGAAGGTAAAGTTGACTCGAAGGACATTTTATAATTGCGATTTAGATTTAAAACTACACAATGATCCCCAGTATTCATTCAGCCTTATCATTCTGGCAACCATGACAGACGTTTTTTATAGTTTGAAAGCGACATTCTCCAATATCCATGTTTCCTTAGAAGTGCATGGAATTCGATAACTGAAATTGAATGTCACTCATAAACATGAACTAGATAATGACGGAATGGTGGGCAAAGCGTCTTCCACCCGATAGTGGGCGAGGTAACGGAGGAATGTCAAAATTGAAATTGACATCAGTCATGGTTGCTGATCCTTGAATTTCAAGACAAACAGCTATAAAGACCTTACTGTTGCGGTATTTTATGTAAACGTCGTTTTAGAATGCATGGATAAAACCGGGTGTAAAAATGCGCACAACTATTCTTCAGGATGTGGTGACGATGGCTAATCATTCATTTGATAATTGATACCAAATGTTTCAAGTCAGTCATTGCACTGTAAGACTACATGTATTTGTTGATATCCAGTTTACGAAAGGAGAATGGATTGTTTGATTTACTGCATGCCGACATTTTTATCTGAAGAGCTACTCGGAAAGTGTCGTCGTTTTAAAGGTGTAAATCTCATTCTGCATTTTTTCACAGTTTTACGCCTTTTAACTTTATCTATTGAGATCTGCAATCGTTTCACTCTCTGTCCTATCAGGGTGCGTGGTAGCGATCGGAATTTTATTGATTACCCTTTCGTGTCTACTGTCTGGTCAGTCGCTTCTCCGTTAAGTGACAGGTTGCGATTTATTACGACAGTTCAATTCTTCACTGACAGTCCATAAGTAAAGCATACACATAACCTTGAAAATGGGGCTGATATTTCCTATAAAGATAATTTCCTACTAATTACATTTGATTTTTATAGAGGAATTCAGAACAGAGTGGAATAGGCCTACACAATAGTAGCCTTACAGCTGTATAATATGACAATATAAAATTCAAAGAAGAGCACACAGAATTGTCACAAGGACTGTTCATGCGATATTTTGGGTGATTTGACGGAGGGCCGAAATGACGCAGCCATCAAACTTTTACAGAAGATATCTCGTTACAGCGATCATCCTCTGCATACCATGTGCCCACTCAAATCGGTTCGAAGCGGTCATTTTCTTCAGATACTTGTGTAGACGGAATTCGTTTTTTTCAGCATAGATTCTTGCTAATAATTGCTACCTGGTGTGACTGATGTCTTTCCTTCTTTATTCGACCCTATTCATGTTAATATTTAAATACTTTTTGACACTGACTTTGATATTAATTTTGTCTGCATTACTACTGCAACTACTGTATTGACTTCTTTTAGCCTTCGAATCAAATGCATTTTCACTGCCTTGCACGATTTCCAATTTTTAAATATACATGATGCGAAAAAAGTAGGCCTATTGTAACATGTAGGTGAGTGTTGGAAGACCAGCCGCGAAAGTCTTTCTTCATTAATTAGTCTAGTTGATCTAATTATAAGCAATAGTGTTTTCTTTTAAGCAACAGTACCACAGATTTTACATCGCTCAACTCATTGTAAATTAGCTAAAATGAAATAAATTCTATTCGGCCACATTAATTTAGCTAATTCAAGTTGTTCATTGTTTTTTTTTGCTTGACGATTAAAACGAAACCTGAGTCGATCATAATGAAAGTGATGTCACCGAACCAATGCTGCTCAACTACGAAACTATCTAAACATGCTGAATACAGGTACCACAGCAAAAAAGACATGAAGCTTTCATTTCATTGCCATGCCAAGGTACTCCGCTTTTCTTTTAGATCATGACGAAGCCTGAGTAAATCACAACGAAAATGATGTCGATTTACAAATAACGATTAACAATCTGTCAAGCCAGATTGTGCGTTTGCCATAATAGTCCAGCAGCTAGAGCGAGTTTCTGCAGGGAACGAGGCCGAAAGTGAGACTTTCACAGAATGATGTACATCTTCTGCCTACTACGAATCGATGCGTCTGCCGAGTTCTAGCGATTTCCTCTTCTTGTCAGACAGGATCAAAGAAAAACACATGCAAATCCAATGGGACGCAGATTGCAGTTTTTGGCTAAAATGAAATTTCTATGTTTTCTCTGATTGAACGAAAAGTAGCAAGCCAAAAGTTACAATTTCCGTTACCAAAAAGTTAGAATGCTCCGATCGCCACGATTCCTTCAGATTCGTAGAATTCAGATCATTGCGCTTTCTCGATAATGTTGGGCCTCCGATCATTATTAAAAAAGTTAGCAGGAGCACGAAAAAACGCTCACAAACTTCTCTGTAGAACTTGAAATCGACGGCGTCTCTTTGCTGTGTGATCTGGTTGATAACAGTCACTGAAACTTTGTACGATCTGGCGTATTTAATGTTGAACTGGCTGCTCATTGTTCGATTGCTATGGTATTATGTCAGAAGATTGCGCCATTTCATTAACGTTACATGTACCAATGTTTCCTTTCTAGTCAAACAGAAGAAGAGACCACCTGTCTAATTCTGTGACAAAGCGAAAAGTCAGATTTCTGTGGCTATATACCCGTTGTCCAATAAGAATGTTTGACGTCGATAACAGCAAAGTTGAGGTCACTTCTAAAATAAACATCGCCTGTGAGGTAGTTGTGATTTTGACAAGTGGTGTTGAAGTACAAAAATCATACGTTTATTGTAAAGCATTTATTTTTTATTGTAAACTTGCATATGACGCACATATTTGTCAATTTGAATTTTTAGGGTGTCGGTCATAACGAAACTTGTAGTTTTTTTATCCCTTTGTTTGAAAAAGTCATCTGAAAATGTCTCAATAGGTATGACAATTTTAATTGATGACATTTTCTTCAGCCCAATATGGTGTGAATAAAACTTTCTCTCTAAGATCTCATGATGATGATGAATATTTTGAAAAGATGCGCATGCATACTCAGCAGAAAGAATTAGCAAAATTCAAGTATCCGAAAATGAGCTCAATGCCGCCGTACACTGCATGTAAAATGAAAGAAATAAAATCTTCAGTCTCCGGTGCAAAACTTTTCACATGGAATCCACACATCAGGTGTACAGAGCAACAAGTTGATAGACAAAACGGCAATAAAAATAAAATATTGAGAACACGTTCTAGCCAATTTCTCATTCCATTAAAGTCCATTATTGAAACTTATTCGAACCAAATTAACTCTTTTTCTTTCTCTTTGAAGGTTCACGAAAAAATAACATTGCAACTTTATTGAGAAAGAATATCGCAAAAAGTTTCATTGCATCGATGTATTTCGCCATATTCGTACACACGTGGAGAGCCGGCGAAATATATCGGTGCAATGAAACCTTTTGCGATCTTCTTTCTCTTTAAATTACATAGCAATTGCACAGAACGGTTGATGTTAATGAATGTAGCTCTTCATGCATGACAAATTAACGAGATTGACTGAAAAAGAATGCATTCAAATCAACTTGAAAGTAGTCTCAGAGTGAGAAGTGCACAGAATGAACTTTCAGTAAGCTGATCAGTAAACATCTGCCGAAATGGTGCCAGGAGGGAAGACAGCGACCTCTCTCTCAAGCAAGTAGACCAACACATCGACCCCAGTCTCATTAATCTTACACAAAACTTCCTGAATGGTAGAGCGCAATCCGTCCGTCTCAATTCAGTCTTATCAAACTGCTATGACATTACTGGCGGTGTTCCCCAAAGCTCTGTACTTGGGCCGTGGTTGTGGCTGACATACATAAGTGATCTGAACCTCTCAGAAGACCATGACATCTACGGTGACGATATCACCATTTCGATCGCCTCTTCTTGCAAAAACACTAATGATATGAAAGTCAGGGCTCAAGGCTCCATTGATCATTTGCAACATTGGTGTGACTCAAATAATATGCAGATTAGCTCCAACAAAACAGTTGAACTGATAGTAAGCTCGAAAAAAGCCTATGAAAAATCTTCGCCAATCCTTATCGATGGTTCGCCAGTCGCGCAGGTACATTCTATCAAACTTCTTGGAGTGACTACGGATGCTCGGCTTACATTCCGAGAACACATCATGAGCTGTAAGCGAACGGCATGTCAACGTATCTTTTGGTTGCGGACCCTACGACGTTTCGGTGTATACGAACTCTACCCTACGACTTCTCCGTCTATATCGAAGCCACATCCGCAGCCTTTTTCGAATATGCTGCACCAGCATGGTTCCCATTTATTACCAATGACCTAAAATCTGTCATCGAACGTGTTGAGCGCACATCACTAAGGACTATCTTTTCTGAAAAGAGCTACGCTGAAGCTATTCGGTTTATTTCATCGCCGCCTATTATTGATCATCTCAACAGGCTGTACAAGAAACATTTCCTGAAAATCCTGTCCCCATACCATCCTCTCCACCATCTTCTTCCCCCAACCAGACTGCAAAGCGGTTTGAGAACCTCACGACAAAAGGAATCCCTGTACATTCCAAAAATTCGAACGACACTACGTAAAAAATCCTTCATCATCTCTGGCAGCAAATTGTATAATTCTGGACACGTTTGATTATTTTGTATGAATGACTTTTTATATTGTAATCACGAACGCTCATTGTCGTTTCGGAAATAAATTTGATCTCTCTCTCTCTCTCTCTCTCTCTCTCTCAAAAACCAAGTCATCATCGATCAAAACGCAGCATCACATGTCCTGCCAACACATTTCGTGTCCTTAAACAGTGTGAAGTTGTGTGCACTCGCCGCCGTTGTGTGTCCAAAATGAACTTCTGTTTGAATGCTAGCTGATTCCACATTTAGTAGTCCTCATTTCCTTTTTCTTTTCATTATATTTAGCTTATTTGATTCAAATTTGATCAATATCATTTATATTTTTGGTTAGAATTTTTTGTCATGATTTTTATAACTTTCATATGTTACTTTAAAATTTTTCAATTTCTTTTCTGCTGTTTCCATGCAATCATGTTAAATCATTCACTTCAGTTAACTCAATAGACTTGATCGTTCTCTATGTTGTTTGTCATGCTTCTCGCACTGAGACTACTTTCAAGTTCATTTGCAAGCATTTATTTCCGTCAACCTCATCTCTGTCTACATCAACCGTTGTGTAGTTGCTATGTCATTCTGTCGTGAACCTTCAAGGAGACAGTGTGAATTCGGATCGAATATATTTCAATAATGTGGACTTCCGTGTTCTCAACATTCTATTTCACGGAACGCATGCAAAGAAACTATTCAAAATATAAATCACAAATCTTTTTAAGTATGAGTAACTCAATTAAATATTCTGCTAAAGCTGAAGAGCGTCCAGTCGGTCATTCTGAAAACTTTCATATGGTAGTGGATATCGAAGGTTGCATAGGAAATGGACCGGATTCAGGAAATTAGAATGACTGGAGCAACGATTATAATGAGATTTTATCGAAAAATAATTAATTTTTTTCAAGACAATCATTTAGAATGAATGTGTCCAACATTCGAAAGAAAGGTGAAGAATACATGTAGAAATGCATTGACGCAGGTGTATTTCATTTACATGTGATGCATGTTTCCATTGTACAAGAGCGGCACCCTCGCACAATGTTTTTTTGGAAACAGATGCACTGTGTAGAGGTATCATCATTCATCTTTGGGCAATTCACAGCAACTGTTCCCAAGACGCTGACGTAATTGTGTGTATTCAGACTGAGGATTACGTGAACCGTCTACATGCATGTCTTCAACATTCCTCTTAAGTTGTTTATGGTATCAACCCGGCCTCACACAGCATCATTGAAGAATTGCCAAAGTGACAGATATCTGATGCAATATATGAAATTAGGCCTACATTACAGTATATCAGGATATCAGAATGCGTATTTTTCGATGAATGAAGAACACGTATGAACAGGATGATTTATGATGCGTGACAATAGCATGACTTTAATGGAATGACACCACTAACATGAAATGGGTAGAGATGAGGTTTTCGCAGAAAATGATTTGATGTTAAAAATTTCTATGGAGTAATGTACGACTGGAAGGAGGGAACATTTTGCTGAATAGATACCAGAAGTCCATGCCGACATTTCTACCGAAATTAACATTTCCTCGCAAATGTTGCGACAAATGGACAAATTCTCAAGGGTCCTGCTAACATTAGCGGCGTGGCAATGTCAGATTGTTTGAATCCGTAGATATGCGTCGAAGGCAATCTATTACTGCTCCTGTCCAATGTCTGATAGCTGTAAGGCTGAGAAGTTGATACTAAATCAATCTCAGTCGAAGGTTCATGTTCTGAAGTATTAAATATCTAGATTTGTTGATCGAGTAAACATAATCTCATTTAATCCGATCCTGCTTTGCCAAGTGTGGGTTCGTGAGAGTAAACACCAAACTTTATGCTACAACTATTTGACGGATACTACGTTTTGTTTGGGATTATCTGATATCCTAGTAACAGGAAGCAATGATGAGAGTTAAGTTTCGCCTTCACTCTACGGTCAACATGTTTTATAAAAAAATGTTTACCTTACCATGAGCTCACTATGCACTGTACTAAGTAGGCCTGCTACTCACTCCATTGATATTGACACTAACATTCATTTAACAGTCACATGGATGATGTGCTGTGAATAAATATATTCTTGCTCTCTCTCTCTCTTGTCATTGAATTCAATATTCTTCGATGTGTTCAGAACTCTCAACATTGACACTATCCCTATTCAAGCTTTCAACAATGCCCAGTTTAAATTTGAGATGAGCAATTAGCATGTTAAGCGAAATTTCAGCACGTGTTCATGAACCTCTATTTACATTGAAAAGTCCGACTCTTGCATGTAGCGTAGCCATCAAGCCTCTGATCATGAACAAGGACTCCATATGCGTCATGCATGCATGTGATATGAGAAAAAAATCAAAAATTTTCTTGACGGCTAGTGACCTTTACAGCTCGTTTTTCCAATCCCAGTTTGTTCCTATTATAATTTATAGCACGCTTGTTTCTTGTTCCTTATCACAATTAATGAATCATTACCAGCGATTGGTATGTGATCATGTTCAAGCTAATGATTGCTGTGCAATGTGCGGTTGAAAAAGATTGCAACTCAGTTGTCTGTTCTAAATTGATTAATGAATCGATCGACCAATCGACCTCAATCGCTTGATTAAGATTATCAAAACCATGCGTGTTTCAGAGCCATGTTCTTTTGCTACTTTGTTTATTTTAGAATTTTCCAAATAGTTCAAAATTCAAATTTGTATTTCCAAAATTTGATATCGCTACAAGGTGATGGCATCGATGATAAAATGTGTAGAAATGAAATTGAATGTCGCAGTCTGAAGTAATGATGAGCAAAAATAAATGCAATTGGCAATCAGCCTGGAAGAACAGGATTCTCAGTACTAAAAATTCTAGCCACCTGTAGGACTACTCATTGATAATTATTTGATAATGCATACAAATTTCGATCTATATCTTGAAGAAATTTTTGTTCATTCAGTCTACTATCAGGAATTTTGCATTATTTTAATCCACACAACAATGACATCATTGATATGTTTACGTGGAGAGCCGGTCAAAAACATGCAAAAAAGCGTGCGCATTTACAGAGAAAATGCCTAAACAACAACATTCGATCCAAAGATTTGCGTATTAAAAGTTATTTTTCATTATTAAAATTCTTCTGTATTAAACTCTTTTTCATTCGATTTCAGATCCTGCAAAGTACAATGGGGTCATCACCTCAACTTCTATTGTTTCAACTTCGACGTCCTCTACTACATCTACCGCCACATGCAAAGTTACCATTCAGATTTCGAAGAACACCTCCAAATCGTATAGGCTGACACTTGTTAAGCGGCGATTTAAAGTCAGAATAAAAGAGAATAGTGAAATTGGGAAATATCTGATCCAACTGAAGCCTCGTAAACCTCCACCAAAAGGACTTCGGATTGAATATCTCGTAAAAAGTCCGGGTGATAGACTTGTTGCAATTGACAAAATAACTGGACAAGTCAAGACCAAAATTCCATTTGATCGGGAAGCCCTAAACTCCAACGAAGAAGGGTGAGTAATTTGAATTCAATATAAAGTGAGATTATTAATTATTCATCGAATATAATTAGTTCAACCCTCGACCGTATGGGGCTACTGTGTACTCCTGTCGAAAATTTGCTCTGGTTTACAGAACTTAGCTTTTGCGGCATTCTAACATGCTGTTAATAGAAATCAAACTTTTCGCTTTGCTTTAGTTATGAAGACTGGAGTGGATAATAGCCATTTGTTGATGGTAATTCCAGCCTATCATTTAGGCACCGATCTGGTCAGTGATACTAGATTTAAAGAAGAAGCAGATTACTGAAACACGCAGCAATTGTAAGTTGTAGATTTTTGCTGCAAGGCGATCTATCGAAGGATATTTTATAAAGATGATTTTCATATCAAGAGAAATGATGATAAGCGGCGTAGATTACACTGATAAGCTGCCGGTATCCTCCTACATATGAATCGACGCTACCAAACCGATGAAATGATTGCTACCAAATGCTATATTTCCTTTCAACTGGTAGCCTCCAGCTATGTCCTCTAGCTCCAACGTCGCTGGTTCGAACCTACCCTCTTGGACAATGTTGGTGCTTTGAAATTATTAAGGTTTCACGTCAACAGCAAATTCAAATGGGGAGATCACGTTGATTTTATTTTAAGAAAGGCTGCCGACCGTTTATATATTGTAAGAGTTTTGAAAGGCATGTTGAGGCATGACGAATTGTATTCAATGTCATAATCATGTCTTTATTCGATTATGCCTCCGCTGCATTTTTGAACCCAGGGGATCACTTGAACAATCGTTTAATCTCAATCTGCAAGGCGAGCTTTCCGCATCATTCACGGCTGTAATGTCAAAGTTTGTGCGTCTTGTAATACATTTGAAATTGAACAGCGTCGAAATTTACTGGCTCTCAGCCTATTTAAGCAAGCACTGTCTTCACCTGATCATATTCTACATCACCTGATGCCTCCTACTTCCTTATCAAAGAGAATAATTCTACCCTCTGCACGAATTGCACGGAAAACAAATGCCTTCATATTTTCATGCTCGGTCACAGTACAGCCAGTCTGAAGTGCGCCTACTTTTTAAGCTTATTTGTTTCGTCAGAACGCCCATATTTTGCCTGTGACTTAACCCCCTACGATTCCCATTTGGGGTTTGTTTGCTTCAAATATATGCTTATTTAGTTTACTGCCCACGACTGATGGGTACAACAGACTGAAACATGTCTCGTGCACTGTAAATCATAAGGTGAAACTTCAGGGACAAAAATCAACCAGCCAAATGTCACTGAAAGAATGTGAAAATAGGTGACAATGTCAGCGGAAATTAATATTCAGCAATGTTGACTCTTTTTACCTTCTCTAGACCATTTTGTTACCTATTCTTGCTCTTTCACTTAACCTGCCAATATCAATCAAAGGAGCGAAAACCATTTTTTCGCACCCGCTTCCAGGTGACCTCGGACAATCGATCTAATGATTCAATGCCTCTGGCTTTCAGGAGATCGAAATGATATTTCAATGCGCTTTACTCTTGGCACCACCATGAAAAAATGGCTTGCCAGCTGGGAATCGAACTCAGTCTTCGAACTGCTAACGCGGCATGAAGATCACCAAGACCAGCGAAGCACACCATCCATGATCGTGTCAAGAGCAAGTAAAGCTTTCAGCGCGCATTATGACGTTACCTTCCTGGTTTGTTTATAAAACAATAGCTGGTTGACACGATCATGGAGGGTGTTCTTCGCTGGTCTTGGTGATCTTCATGCCGCGTTATCAGTTCGAAGACTGGGTTCGATTCCCAGCCGGCAAGCCATTTTTTCATGGTGGTGCCAAGAGCAAGTAGTATTGAAATATCATTTCGACCTCGTGAAAGCCAGAAGCATCGAATCATTAGATTTTTTGCCCCTACATGTTTCACCTTTTGTTGCATTACGATTTACAGTATGGTGGTTGCACCTGTTGAGATTTGATGAATTTATCAATTGCCAAGTTATTTGTTAAAAAGCATTATGCGCATTTCGTACTCGAATTATTTTGACTTCATTTGTTTTTTCAAGCTGCTGGATGATTTCAGGAGTATGGTTATAATTTCAGGTACAATGTCACTTTCGTTGCCCGATTGGTGGGAAAGCCAAATCTTCATCGTGGTCTGATGGCTATGCTACAAATCCTGATCGACGATGATAATGACAATCCTCCAGTTTTTATTCATCCGAAGGGTCAAACGTTCAAAGTCTTTGAGAACGCAACACGTGGGTCTGTAGTTGGAAATCTCATCGCAACAGATATGGATTCTGGCACCAATGGTTTCATTAGATTCCAGGCTCTGGGCCATACAGCCCCTTTCCAAGTTGCTCCTGATGGAGGTATTCTGTTGATAGGTCGATTGGATAGAGAGAGACAATCCAAATATACATTTTCTGCTATTGCGATGGATAGTGGAGTCTCTTCTCTAACTTCAACAACCACAGCAACAGTATTGGTAAGCAAAATGACTGTATACTTGATTATATCTACATTCTACTTCTTCACTTGCGTAAATTCGCACTCTTGTTCCATGGCCGTGCTTCATATGAGAATTTGATCTCATTGATAAAAAAGCTGACTTCACAGGAAATTTTGACCATTACAGATGAAATTGACATCCCATGGTATATAAAAGACTTAGAAAATATGTATTTTTCCGATACCGGCCGCTTAATGATTTTGTCTGCGTCCTAATATAGCTTGATTTGCGTCCCCAGAGTTGGCAGCTGGCCTCCCGGATCCAACGAGCTAAGTAAGTAATTTAAAAGGCGTATATTGTAAAATGAAAAATAAGAAACAAGAAATATGTCTAGGCCCTACACAAAAGTCATAGAAACCACAAAATGAACAGCAGAAGTCATTGTCGTCAGAAGATAGAGCAATAAAATGAGTGTAGAGAATTTGAAACTAAAATTGCCGCCATTCATCAACATACAAATCTGAGGGAAGAAAATATTTACGCTTGATAATTGAATAGTAAGATTGTGCTTATGAGTGGGTGGTAAACACCGGCAATGGGTCCTTGAGACACCCGAGTAGTCCCCACAGCAGTGAGAATTTTGTCAATGATGTATAGAGGATTGTTAACATAGCTTTCGGAAGACAGCATAGCATAGGTACGAACGAAAAAATGCCAAGGGGCTTAATGGATACTACTCCATGTAATGATGTCCAAATTACAGGCTTAGTGGAGTGTCTGATTGCATCTATTTTAACAAATTAGGGCCTTCAAGGTTGGCGCAGGGGTGTTGCTAAGCTGATAGAATGGAATGGATTGGATGGCAATGGATACCGTTGCAACTCCGGGCCCTACTTCGCGACGTCGGGTGCTTCTTTGTGCCTGTTGTATGAGTAGTATAAGTAGATGAACATCCATGTCACGTGAAACATTCGTTTCAGAAAATAATTTGTGCATTCTACATCAGAAGATGTTGCATTGCAAATTTGAAAAGAACGCAAAATTCTTGAAAATGCGGATACTGCTCGGTGTATCCACAAGCAGGACCAATGTTAAAATTACCCTCTGATGTTGCATTTTCGGAAATTCGGGAAATATCGAATCCCTAGGAGTTTTCTAACTAATACTTGATGTAAACAGAGTCAAGTCTATGTCGTGCTGGATAAGCACGTTTCAGTCAAACTTCAATTCCTAGCAAGTGATTTTACTCATGCACCAAATTTGAAACTCCGCAGATAATCAGCCGAAATGATTGCTACATTATCTGCGTGAATGAATTGAAATGAATATTTTGATTAGATTATTCAAATCAATTTCTATGCATCGACATGTCTAGCATCAAAGGAAAAATTGTGCTTCATCAAATGATCTACTTTGCAATTTGTCTCATGTACCGAAAGCAAGATGAGACCAACGTTACCGTTATAGTGAAAAACAAAGCTCATGCTTTTAAATTTTCTATATCTACAGCAACAAATGCAAATTATTATGGAAGATAACAATACGGATCACATTTGCAAATTCGTTCTATTAAATATCTCTAAACTCTTATCAAGGATGTCATATGGATGAATGCGGTGTCATTCCACACATTTTTGTTTTTGCTATGGCATGCACTTCATGGCATAATCCAGTTGGTGAGTTTCATTGATAGAGCTTGTAATTAGTCATGTTTCCATAAATTATCGCAATCGACGCATATGTAGACGATCAATTTTAATTGAATATGCCTTCGTGCAGGTCAAGGTGCTGCTATTAGTAAATTCATGTACATAATTTCTAATTTGGCGACATCATGAGTACATGTTATGTTTATCCCTGCATACATCATATATGCCACTGCAGTCGTGATACATAAACCCGTAGAGAAGTGAGTTTTTGTGGAAGTGTCGAGAATACTGCTTGATTTCAAATGCATGAATGAATATTCTTCATTGCTCTTAATTTTATACTGCTGCTTTCTTTAATAAGCCTCAACACTGAGCTACTTCCGTAAAAACGTTGTACCCCAGCACAGATAGAATACTTAGTTATGAAATATCAGAGTGCCAGTGAGAGGCAACATGAGCGGAAATGGTTAATAAACATAACAGACTGCTAAATCACTTTTGAAATCGAATTGTCTCTTCTGCAAACGCATGGTGCACAATCTGCTATTTAAAATTGATTCTCATGAATACATATGAATCTATAAATGATATGAATGATGAGCATTTAATACTTCTTCGGGTTTTAATGCGACAAATTTCAATTATCTAAGTCATCATCCCAGCTGCTCAATTCGTGTTGCTTTGCTAGCTTGATGGAGATGTCATCGGAACAGAGTAGGCTAATAACTTATTCCTTCGATGTCATGTTGATTGATGCATCACTGGAAAAATATTCCGTGCAATAAAATGAAAGCGAAAGTCAGCGTTATTGATGAGGTGGAAGTTCATCATTTTGGTGATAGATTGGCAGTAAATTAAAACAGCTTTGGAAACGATATCCAGGTTATGAGTTCATGATCTGCTACATTGATAACGTGATGTATTTTAGAAGTTTTACTCAGATCTTATCTGCATTAGCAAATGACAAATTCGCTATCGCAGGATCTGAACTTAGGCTAAATAGTAGTGCTGATGAACCGAACCAGTGAGAAAAATGCGTTCTGAATGAGTAAGGTGAGCTTCAACTGTTGGCATGCATTCTACCCTAAAATGGATGCTAGAGGGCAAAACCCATTAGAAACACAAATGTCTGCTTATCTCCTTATCTATCTTCAAATTGAGTTCATAGTCTATCAGTCCATCAAAAATTATATATCAAATTAGCATGCGTAGACTTGAGGCATTAATGTTGTCCTAATCGCCTCACTCATTCTTGCTCTCTACATGATATCATATAAAAAGGACTGCCTCCAATGAGTTGCCAGAATGACAGGGTCAGGTCAGTTGAGAGAGACGAACCCAAGACTGGTCATAGAGGACCAACGCACTGACAACATAAACTACGACGTCTTGGTATTATAGGCCTATGCCTCTCACACAGGGCTACATGCGGATGTCTCTAGTATGCACATGATAGACACAGTACCATAAACCCAATAGCTTTAGAAAATGTCCATGCAAATCTCGCAATCATTTGAAAATTTTACTTCCACGTACAGTGCGATTTGACTCGGACAGACAATATAGCCAGCTGGTGTTTCAGTTTTGAAGATAGACAAGCAAACATTCACTCATAACTGTCAGTTTTCATTAATAGGGAGAGCAAAACAGATCATGTGTTCGTATAGATGAGAAATGATGGAGGCAGGGAAGTAGAGAATTCCCACAGACTAACTTATAATAAGTCACAAGAAAATGCACCGATCATTCGACGACAGTTGGCTAGTCACACAGTATAACAACGTATTCTCATTATTTCTCCTGTTATGCGTCATTCGACAAATTCTATTGAGGTGATTGTCAAAACCAACTAACAATCCGTCAACGAACAATCAATCACGTATTTTTGCATTTTGTGATTAGAGGATCCATCGGACGTTACTCCACAGCATGCCAATGATGATCGAAAGATCGGTGCTCTTTTGCCGTAAAAGATTGTGCCTCAAAACGTATAGGTGTCATAAGCGGTGCGCATGAATCGCACATAGATTCCACTTTGGACAAATCATTCGGTCGACAGTGAAAATTACATTTTTGATGATAGACATCGCCAGCTTTGCCGGTACACCGGGGATAGAAATGACATGATCTACTAGGGAAATTATCATCAACTGTGGTCTGGGAATAGAGCTATGCGAAACTTGCTATATTAATCTAAAACATTCTAAACGAAACGCAAAATATTACTGACAGTGGAAGCGAAATGATAATTTTCCAACCGGTTCGAAATAAAGCGTGGAGTGCGTCATGGATCTCGCCGGTTTTCTTCTCCGTGGCTCATGAGATGGCCGAGACAACATTGAATGGCTTTAGATTCAAGCATATCTTTTGGTGGTACGATGATAATACATGAAGATTTTTTGGTTCTATCATGTGAATCAGAGGATCAATTAATGTACAAAAAGATTGGTTATAGAAGATTCCATGGAAGTAGCTTTTACGAATTTGGATATCTCCATGCTCGCACATACTCAGCCATCATCATTGACGAACGATGGTGTAACAAAAATCCTCATGAGATTTGCGAAAGTATGAATTGTTTTTGGAAACTTAGCGCTTTCCCACGATCAGTGAAAGACTCGCATATCCGTTTTTAACATGTGGTTGTGAATGTCGGATTATGCAGAAAGTGTACGAAAGGAGGGCCACGGCTTTTTAAACGTAGAGGCTTAGACGAATGATGCTGATTCATTGTTCCTTCCACATCGCGGATGAAGAAGAACTTTGAGTGACGTGTGGAGTAAGAAAACTTTGAGCAGTATTAAGAAAAATGCTGCCTCGGACATGCATTAATTAAGAAGAGTAAGTAAGCAGCAATTGCGATAATACCAGGGACAAGAAGGAGTGCCTAATCAATTGTATGTCAAAGTGCAAGAAATAGACAACAAAAAATCCTACCTACCTAAAAGATATCTACATACCACCAAATCTACACCAATTAAAGCGCACGTTTCAAATTACAAATATCCAAATGCTTTTGAAAATATCCATACGTTGTTGTTACTTGACAAGAATACCAACATTTCTGAATGAAATCTTCATCGTGTGGAATGTTATCAAATCATGTGATTGATAAGACAGTCAAGAGAACAGTGATAGATTTATATTTCACGTAGAAACACTTAACATACATCAGACTTGTGCCTGCAATTTCAAGATTCTTCAATTACTTTTCAAATCACCGCCGCTTGCTTACATGCCACAATATGATGACCGGGTGATAAAAGAATGCAGGAAACATGGTTTGGAAGATGCAGTCAACAGTGGTTATGAACATCTTGAGATATCAGTCACTTATGCCATCCACCTTTTTTCTTTGCCAAATTATGACGTGAGTGACCACCAAAATGTCTCGTTTTCCAAGTCTGTACGTCGAAAAATAAACGATTAGCTATGTCAAGAAGCCCTTCGTAAAATGACAGATGATAACGAGCGACAATATGTTCACAGCAGAGGTTTAGAGTAATTCATCTTGAAGAATTCATTAACTCCAGCCTGGACCGCTCCACAAATTTATGTGCAAGACATTTGCCATCTAATATTTGGTTGAAATTTTCGTTTTTAAGAAATGATCCTTCTTTCCATATTTCTTCATTGTTGAGATCAGTTTAGTTGTGGTCAGCTGCGTTCATTGATCAGAAGATAGTGAAATTAATGGTTTAATTAAATTCTAGATTTTGTCAAAATTAGAAATAAATTTTTTCAAGTGACTACAGCCAATAGAATTTCCAATTATTATTCTTTCAAATGATTTATTGCTTTCCAAAATTGAGTAAGATCAAGCTCTATACACAAATCCAAATATCTGCTATAATTTCTAGTATCATCTGTCAATATTTTCACTTTGAGAACCTTAAAATAAAGTGTTTAACTTTGCCCGCTGTTAGTAACCATGTCAGTGTCTCACTGCATGTGCATGTGTGCTTATGGGATCTACTCTGATTTTGATCTAATTGAGCAGCAGCAACTTGTCGTCCATCGTTTAGGTAATAGTCCGGGAGCTAGTATGAAGTTGTACAGGGAACGAGGTAGTACATAAAACTTTCACATAGCATAGTACACCTCTAACCTACTGCAAAACTTCGCGTCTGCCGGATCAGATCATTTGCTCTTCAGAAATAGAGATGATAACAAAATCCTATGTATTTCCAGTGGTAAAATTGTGACATGTAAGGTGTTGACTCCATTTTTTCGAGTTTTTGCTCATAAAAGTTACACAAATTGGTATTTTGTTGAACTGGTTATTATAGAAATCATCTACAGATCATGATTTTTCAAATGAGCTATCATTCAATGACAGAGCATGAAGTAAAGTGTACAAACAGACACTTTTCGTTGGTGTAACTGCAAATTTTAACATAGAAATTTCAGGAAAATTGTTGATATACTTTAACGAAAAGTGTCTGTTTGTACACTTTACTTCATCCTCTGTCACTGAATGATAGCTCATTTGAAAAATCATGATCTGTAGATGATTTCTATAATAACCAGTTCAACAAAATACCAATTTGTGTAACTTTTATGAGCAAAAACTCGAAAAAATGGAGTCAACACCTTAAATGTCACAATTTTACCACTGGAAATACATAGGATTTTGTTATCATCTCTATTTCTGAAAAGCAAATGATATGATTCGGCAGACGCGAAGTTTTGCAGTAGGTTAGGGGTGTACTATGCTATGTGAAAGTTTTATGTACTACCTCGTTCCCTGTACAACTTCACGCTAGCTCTCGGACTATAAAGCATGCTTTGGCTAAAAGGGGTATTTTGATCCCAAACTATGGCATCAGAATCTTTTTCCACACTTTTCTCTTTTGTCAACTTTCATCTACATGTATCGTGTAAGACGCAACCCTGGCCACACTATCACAGTATGCGCTGAAGTACCATGGGGCCCCATACTGTATAACTCATTACCTAGCATTTGAGAGCTGAGCTTCATCACTACGGAATGGAAAATTGCTGCATTCCTGCTCAACATGGGGGTATCCCATTTCTCTACAGTAAGAAATCTTATCGCATTGTACTCATAGCATTTAATTGTTTCAAAGGCATACCTGATACACCTGGTATTCAAACGGTAAAGGCCGCTTTTAAAAGATCATTCAAGCCCGTCTTAAATATAAACTTTTGAGACTAAGAGCACATTTCTGCCAAATACTATATTAATGTTATATTACTGTATCATTTTAATGACATTGCATTGTCATTATACAAATATTATATGAATATGAAAGCTGGACATCCTTGTCGATTACTTGTGTGGCATTATAACCTCTTCCCATGCCATTATTGCAAGATTGGAAGTGGAAGGATGAAGCAACTAATTTGCAACTATAAAATCGGCTGATTAGCTTATTATGCTAAGACGGAGACTCATTACGACGTGAACTTGTCTAATTAGTGGACTGTTGCATCTACTGTGAATAGAACATTTAATTATCATGTAGTACCACCTTCATTTCCTGTCAGATGCAAATTACCATCGATAACGCAGCAACTTCATTTCAGTTCATCTTTGATTTTTCTTACTTAGCAGCATATGCGATACATGTGCTTACGACAAAATTAGATTGAGTTGCAATTATGATATTACAGAAAAATTCACAATATATGATCGATGCTGTGTGCGCCTTTGCAAGGAATTTTGGATACTAAAATGATTTTATTGCGGTAGTATAAAAGTATGTGAGAAGATAAGCAATAAGATAGCAAGGGTGGCATGGCAGTGATTGAACAAAGAAAGTAAAAAGGGGAATGCACACTTTCGTTTTAATCAATTGTAGCGCCGTATGGTGCTAATTCAAGGACACATCATAAATCTGTATGAGAATGGGAAATGCATGCTCCTCACAATCACCACAATATTGTGCCTCAAAGTCACAATCAGAAACATAAAGCATTTTAGCGTTCTTATTTCTAAGAAAAGGTGCAATGCAGATGGAAGTTATATTTATGACCTATAATTAACAGGAAGACTAATTTCTGAGTCTGATGTATCAAGTGCTAGCAGGAGCTAGCAGCTATTATCTTTTGCTATAGTTAGTAGGAACAAACTTGAATAGCTGCCACATCATCCAAAGTCAGTGTTGACAGATGCAAACTAGGCCTGCTGATGATTCCTGATATTGGATGAGATGGTAGCTCTTCTGATCTGCTTCCATTTTTCAACTGACTCAATATTTTGAAGCATCATGAAGAAAAAAAATCGTCGAAGTCATTAACATACAGGGTGGGCGGAAAGTTAATACCTATTTTATATTGTCTCTAATACGTTAAGTACATTTCAGGTTCGCATGATTCAAGCATGATTTGTATCAAGCCTTGACATTATTCTCTTCAAAATTTTGTAGTTAGATTCTTAATACTTTCAGATTTCTATGATTAATTTCTATGATAAGTAGTAGAGCGATTGGGTGTTCATATTGAGTTTTAGTATCTTACAATTTTTCGCATTAAATGTTTAAATTAGGAAATTGACTTTCTTCAGTTTATTGGAACGCGTAAAAAATTAGATTTGTGCATTTTCATGTAGCAAAATTCTTGCATCTTAAAAAAATTTCAAATTAGGTCTCTCAAGTAAAGACAAATTTAAAGCTTTATCTTTAAAAATCTGTGCTACTATATCAATTGAGTTTTTCAAAATCTGATAAAAACTGCTAACTTTTCAATCATAGAAATCCAAAAGTACCAATAATCTAACTGTAAGACTTTGAAGAGAAAAATGGCAAGGCTTGATACACATCATGCTTGAATATAATGCGAACCTGAGCTGCACTTAGCGAATTAGAGACAATTCAAAATAGGTTTTAACTTTCCGCCCACGCTGTATATGCATATTATAAACCCCTAGCGCCTTCACGGCCTCTTCTCAACTGTGCGTGCAATGGCGTGGACAAAGAAAATGACGCTATGACTCATGATGTATTGGAGACCAGAAGGTCAACCCTAGAAGAAATGGAGAACATGGTCCACACAAAAGAAAATTATGCGGAGAGCAAAATATTGACAAAGAAGAATATTATGAAGATGAAGACTACAAATAAAATCACCAAGGAAGTCTCAAGGAATACTTCAGTTGTTTCTGGATACACAGAGAAGGACGGAGAGGTGATATGAAAAGAGACTTCAAAATAGGCAGAGTGACTGGAGACCTAGGAACACTCAAAATAGGAGGAAAACTCACTGCCACTGAAACGATAGCAGTTCAACACATGCCGACAGATGGCACTGACAGTTTCTTCTTTGGAGCGTAGACGCGTCGACGATTACCAAATTCCAGTCATTTTGAGAAATGTTCTCCTCTATCAGGACGCTGAAACACTTCTCAGTGCGCCTGCATAAGTGTTTCCGCAGTCACATGAGCACTTGTAGATAAGGCAGGCACGACTGAAAGGTGGTACAGTATCCTTCAGAGAGCGAGCAGAAACTTGACGTGCGGAAAACAACAAAACTGGCTCACAAGGAATAACACTCAATATTTCATTATTCCTTTTACATTGCGTTTGCAAAAAGATGCAACTATTGAATATGACAATCATACTAACTTACACATGCAACAAAAATGAGCTGAAAGAAGTGTTAAATGAATTCACGCAGAAATTTCACTCAATATTCTAAATGCATATCTCAAATTTGCACTATGTTGCACATAACAATTCATGTTTTTGGATCACCTATGTATTTGTAAGCATTTTTGACATTTTGAAATGTTGCCTAGTCTTGGCAACAAACCTCCTACACAATACATCGATCCTGATAGATTTATAAATATTTGACTTTTGTGTTTTCTAAGCCAATTTTTTCTCTAAACATTCATTCGTAGATTCGCATAGATTCAATATTACATTTGTCCTGAAATTAACATTTTTATTCTTTTTGTTCCAGGTGAAGGATATTAACGATTCACCTCCACATTTCGTGAATATCCCCAAGCTGCTGGTCACTTCATGTGAAAACACGGCACTCAACTCAATTATTGGCGAAATTCGGGCATCAGATCCTGACGAACCTCCAAATGACATTGTTCATTATCGAATGTGGAAAACTAATCCAATGACCAGCAATCTGAATGGAAAGGAGTCTCGTTATGACATAACAGTGGACTCTTATTCAGGAATCATTCAAATACGAGTCTTAAATCCTTCAATGCCATGCACTCGGCATAGTGTTAATTACACAATTGCAGCATTCGATCCAGTGCGAACAGATTTCAAAATAGAAAGAGTCGTTCGCTTCGTCATGACACTGTAAGTTAATTAGAATCTTATGAAACCTTTGCTTAAACTGCACGTTTGTTCATTGAAACACAACATGTGAATCGTGTCAATATCTAAACAAGTGTCTAGACGCGTGCCTGTCTACCACATCGCACACAATACGTCGTACAATAATCGCTAGTTCATATTCTAAGCCATAGAAATCTGCAATAATAAAGGAATACGCATAGTAATATTAAAGGACAGAGCGTTGTGGACATGCATTGTCATAATAATGGTACCCAAACGATTATGATTATAGCAATAATGTCACTATATTAACTATTATCAATAATTACTATACACTATATTTTTATATAGTATTAGTATTATAGAATTTGAGTGTTTACTGCAAGAATGTACAATTATGACAGGTTTTAACACTTGTGCTACCATGATTGGAATTTGTCTGACACCTAACTTTCGAATCATGATAACTTCTGCCAGATGAGTTATCATAGTCTGATCTTTCACAAATTTGAAGAGTTGTCATTCTACTGATACTCCATGACCAATCTGTTTGCCTAAAGTAAGGATGAATGAATAATAACTATGTCTTTACAGCCATCATGTCAAAGTGTCATTTTTGCGCCAGTCACGGTAAACAATGTGATTATTTTTCTTAGAGAAAGATTTTTTGTAATGCTATTGTACCAGTGCTTCATCATCGTGTTCTCTCCTTTGTCGGCCCGTTTGCGTCACTTTTTTAAGAGATTTATGATGGGAGCTCAAGATGGTCGTTCATTAGAGTTTGGGCTTCTATGCTATTTCTAGCATTGTGGTGCTTTCATAGGGCTCAAGGGGGCTATTATTAGAGATGGGTGTTTATTAGAGAATTGGCGCATGTTAGA
This sequence comes from Prostheceraeus crozeri, assembly GCA_907163375.1. Classification (NCBI taxonomy): domain Eukaryota; kingdom Metazoa; phylum Platyhelminthes; order Polycladida; family Euryleptidae; genus Prostheceraeus; species Prostheceraeus crozeri. The sequence continues at coordinate 186,233 of CAJQUW010009933.1, forward strand.
GGACAAGCGGTACATAGATGTGAAAGTAGGATGTAGACTTGCAAGTAAAAAGATGAGTCGTTGCGTAGAAAGCCATTTGTAATTGGAAACCCGAATTTTTGAAATAATTGTGTAAAATTAAATTTTGAAATGAAGAATTATTTTTTGAATTGATTTAAAATTCCTAATAATGGGATTGCAAGCATCGCATTCATAAAATTATGTGCATACCAATGACTGGAAAGCATGTGTATTAGCTCAATGTTTCAATATAGCATTACTGAGCATCCCATTTTGCCATTTGATAAAGGTGGCAAAAAATTACCAGTCATGGTAAACAACGTCCGTAAAATATCATGGTAGCACAAGCTTCAAAATTTTAAATTTTTTTGAAGTTTTAAAATTTTTATAATTTCAAATCTTCTTCGGATCTAACAGCAATGACTTGCAGGGCATAGTCCGGCCGCAAGAATACGTTTCTGCAATGAATGAGACCAGAAATGAGTCTTTCACAAAATGATGCACATAGGCCGTATAAAGAAAATGATCTTTCTTTAGAGCATTGATTAGAAAAGCCACTCTTTCGATTACGATTTTATGAAGCTATACCAATTAATACAAAATGTTTCAAGAGATAACTGCTCTCATTCAGAAGTGAAAAGTGAGAGAAGCAGGGAAAAGCTTGGAATCATCGTTGAATACATTTTACAGTTCTCGAAGCTGTCAGCATATCGGGTTGATAATTCATTCGCAGCGAAAGTGCCCTGAAGTCCTATTGGATACCCAATAGGAGAAGCGCCAATCGCTTTCGTAGCAAATGTGCGCGCATGAACGATGGTGCTTTCGTATAATTTGCTATTCTCGCTTAGCACATCGGTTTCGTAGTCATCTTTCGTACTCTACACAGTTTACTGTGTATGTCATACTTATTTTTCATTTTCAGAACTGAGACGGAAGCCTCAATGTTGCGTTTTGCGAGTTCTACTGAATTAAGTGGCACAGAGGAGCGGAAGCTAAAGAATGATCAGAATCCAAGTCCAGTCAATCCAGTTGTGATTGTTGTCATTGTATGTGCGCTTGTTCCCATTGTAACTACAGCAGTGAAAATGATCTCTTGTGCCTGTGTCATCTGAATTTCTCATATGATTTACACAAATGATGCATACAACCGGACAAAAGGTCTTCCACGATGGAATTGATAGCAAAGAGAAATCAGGCCCTTCATCTTCAATTATATTGTGCCTTCTGAATTACTAATGAGCTACTAATTCAGTATTCTAGTGAACGAATGGATTTCTTCCGAATATGCGATCATGGATTGGATGGAATTTTGGTACTTTGCTGTAGCTTGTCCCATCAAGTTTTCAAATGTGTTCAAAATCCGAGTTAACGAATCTCCACGGCATTGCAAACAATGTGCATAGATGCGCTAATCTTCTGCACTTGTAAAACATATTAAATTGCAAATTAAATAATGGAAATGATAGAATGTAAACTGGAAAAGAACTCTATGAACTAGAGACGACACTATAATGTCATTGTTTATTAGGGAGGCTGAGGGAAGAGAACGACTAATATTCTGCTTAACATGCTATTCGGCTGTCGATTGCATAGTGTTTTTTAATGAGGTAATTTCTAAAACCCATTGCAACTGGAGATATGAAAGGGTTGGTTCCTAAGATTTCAATGACAGCTGATGCATGCGTGATCCCGTAGTTCAGTGGCTGATTACATGGATTAGCGACCAAAAGGTAAATAAAGAAAATCCAACATAAAAGAGAGCAGCAAATAGAGCGAACGTCTTTGCTCATCAGCTTTTCAACATCACAACGTCAGGGAACTCGAGCCATTGTCTTGCTGGAATAGCACCATGAGAATATGACCAAAAGCTCAAAGGAATGTACAGAAGCTTAATGACACGTTGGGAATAATTAGGAATACTTCTCATTAACTCTGAACAAGTAGGCATACCGAGCGCAACGAATTGCAAGAATGAGCATGAAAAGCATACATTAACATATTATAAGCCTAGCTATCGTCTGTTCGATGTATGACAAAGCAATAAATCATAAAACGCATTTTGTGGAAGTGTCCCGAACTCAACAGGGGATTAGCCATTAACATCTATTTTAATTGAAATTTCGTGCATTATGAAGAAAATACAATTTTCTATGTACGTGTGCAAATGCTGTGGTGATTTATTGACAAAAACGGTTGAAGTCTCGACGAATTTGAAAACTTAGGCAAGAAATACATCGAGTATCAAGATTGCTGTTGTATGGTTCGCAAGCGATATTAATGGTGCTACAGATGACAGACATATTTTTCTTTTGATACTGATAACATCTTAATGTGTTAAATTCTTCATTACTGTGTCTGCTGACGGAATAATTGGTGAAAACGCTACATGAACTGTTTCCGATTTGCCTTATGTGCCATACATTCGTCAACATTCGAGTTTTTGATTTCACAAGCGAATTCTTGACATCTGATATTTTCCTAATCTATTTAGTTTGCTTCATAAAATATAAATGAAAGCATCTACATGTCCATGCTTTTGATTTTGAACTTCATTTGTGGTTCAAACCGATAAGGTCACGGTCAGTAATTCTCATCTGCCGTTTGCATGTAATAGACATTCATTTAATTGCAAATATCCACCTACAGCAGTTTGCCTTGCACCCTTCATCTAGCATAATCAGAGTAAATAGTAATCATCAACTTTTGATAAAATCATCAAATAGTTTTTATTAGCATTCAAAGTTGCCTAAAAGCTATCGCATGAAGGTGAGGGAGTCGGACGAAATCAAACATGATTCAATGTAGTACTGCCTTGTGAGCATTAAAAACGGTTTTGTTTATGTATTGAAAATGAAGGAGAAATAGTCAGAGCAAAGATTTTGTTAAGGAACATGAACATTTTTGACCAAACGCCTTTAATTAAGCGACATAAGACATGAACGTGAACAGTTAGAATTGTAAATCGTAAAATTAGGCAATCGATATTTTTGCAAGAGGAGCAGTTGTTCCTTTTTATTCATGCAGGTCGTCCTTCAAAGCAGGGATGCGGAGTCGGAGTCCCGGAGTCCCATCATTTTTGCTGGAGTCGGAGTTCGGACTCCGGCCTATAACTGGACCCGAAATATAATACAAACAAATTATCTATCCTCGTGTATATAGCTGTCACTGTCTTCATGTCAACTTTCTCCGTCAAACAAAAGTACAGAGACACTGCTGCATGCAAAGCTTGTAATAGTTGAGGGAATGAACCGTGATACTGAAAAAAGGATTGTCTTTTCACTCGCTGATTTAGTAGAGAAGACAAGCCTTCCTAGCCTCGATCACACCTACGCGCCAAAGGTCACATCAGAGACAAAAATGAAATGCTAGCTTGTTTGACATCATTATCACCGTTTACCCTCACGTTAATCGTGTGTGATGGCTCCTCTAAAGCGCATATTAAAATCGAAAATGTACTCACATATTTTGGAGAAGGGTTGGGGATTTTCGTGCCTGGTAGAGACTGGAGAAAAACCGTATGAAGCACACATCAACAAGATGGGAGCAGAGTCGCATGCATCCAACTTAAAGCGACATCTCATAAACCTTCATCGAAAATGATTCATAATTGAAACAGCAATGATCACTAAAAGATACAAGGTTCAGGTAAGCTTATAATGATCTATAATGTAGATTACTAGGTTTTTTTTAAAAAAACTAGGCTCTATATACTTGCCACCCGGAGTCGCAGTCGTATCAACCCCCGGAGTCGGAATGATAGGACTAGGCATCATTGCCTCAAAGCATGAGGAGGTAAGAGAGCTAATGATAAACATGTCGTTGAAATTCAATCGATTCTCATGCTTTCCAATCGTATCGCACAACAACGTACCACACATCATTCGAGAGCTTACATCGCTATTGTATTCGCTGAGCAGTGCTCAAAATATAAATTTGCATTCACTCAATTTACAAATTGCAATTTTTCAATAAAAAAAAACATTTGAGTATGATAATGAATCAGGCACAGGGAGAACGAGCATTATCTCAGCTCTGTTGTGATATGCTGGTCATTAAGATCGGCGAACCAGGAAACATTAGTGATGTCGTGAAGTTGTCATGAAATTAGGACTCGTTTGACTGAAAATGCAATATTCTGTCTCACTTTTTCAACAAAAATGGTTATGTTTGGTATTCTCAGAATTCTTGCGATGGAAGGAGTACGAATATACACAAACGTCATGTAAAGTGAACGGATGTTCAAAACAAAGTAATTAGCAATTAGCGAAGGCATGTCTTTGTTCTCTCTCAGCGAGATTGATTACCTCGCATGTTTGTGTACTTTTGCGACTATGAGAAAAAAATGTTAAAGAAGTTTGACAAAGATCTATTGAACTTGTTTGAACAAAACTTACATGTACATGCTCGCATTCTTTACATCTCAAGGGTTCTGAAGATACCAAATATGACCATTTTTTATGAAGAGGTGAGAATCTGACATTTTTTGTCAAAGGAGTCATGATTTCGTGATAACTTCACGATATCATCATGTTTTATTAGTTCACCGACTTTGATGAGCAGTATATCACAACACAAGAGATATACAGCTCGTTCTCTCCGTGCCTGATTCATTTTCATACTCACATGTTTTCTTACTGAAAAATTGCAATTTGCATCGAGTGATTTTCATATTTTGAGCACTGCTCAGCAAATACAATAACGGATACAAGTCTATCACACCGCATTCAAAAGTTGAGAACGATGTATGGCACGTTTTTCTGCGACACTGTTGGAAAGCATGAGAATCGAATGAACTTCAGCGAAAAATAGGTGGTCCGTTTTTTATGATCAGCTCTGTATTTGGATTGATTATAAGGATGCGTGTATACTGTAAATCACCGTTTTGGATTTTTCTATGGAGATGAGCTTACATTATGACTCAAATAAAGCGCTTTTGAAAGATAGAGAATTGTTAATACTTAAAAGTTTTGTACGAAATGTTGCTTTATTTCAGATTGTATTTTCATGACCCCGTGTGTCTAACACTTAATTGGAATTTTTCAAAAAAGAATTTAGTGGTGCAAATAGGGTTAAATTAGAATTTCAAGACACATAACTCTGATGTGATCATATCCTTTGAAGAGCATATAGTTGCCTGTAGAGGCACGAAGAGTGAGACGGATTCATCTGGCCAATGCAGTCACTTGCCCAACAAACTTGAGTTTTCGTCGGCAGCACATAATGAATGCAAGTCTATGTGTTGAAACGTGGAGCCATCTCCGATTGCTGCTAGCAACATGTACTATAAAATAAATATATATATATATATAAAATATAAATATAATTATCGATAATTGGTCGTACTCTTTCAATTAATTCCCTATTCAATTGTTATCAGAGGATCCAGTAGCTATACGTGTATTTTGTCTCTTGGCGTCTCTATCATCGTCTTTAACTTGGCTGTGTAATCTGCGATCAAATGAGTCATTTCACTTGGATGACTGTTCACTTTTTCATTTTATGTTTCAGGAGATATATTATAATCAACACGATGAAAATTGAGTGCTGTAATACCAAATTTGTAAAATAAAATATAATGAACAACATTTATCCTCATGCTTGCGATGATGACACCTCTCGTCCAGCTTCAGATCAGGAGAACAGTCAGGACAAGATGACACAATGTATTCTATAAATCACGTGGTTACAATCTGCAACGAAGAAAAGGTTATTTAAATACTACGCATAAACAATTAAACAATAGGTATTGTTAGTTAAATATCTTTAAGAAATAAGAGCTACCATTATAACCTAATGTTCGGTTAAGCAATGGATTGCTACTAAAAATTTTTATAGATTCAACAATGCTAATCTCAAAGTCCGAGTTTCCACGGTAAATGATTTTAAAGCAATCATTATAGTTACGAAAACAATGGTTACATTGTTCTATGTGTTGTGCAATGGCACTATTGCCACTTAAGTGTTCAAGTTTACGTTGATGCAGACGTCTTTTGGTTTTGCCAATATATTGGCAATCAGGATCAACCTGACATTGAAAGGAATAGACAAGACGCGATTGCATGTCTGGACCTAACTTACTTTTAAGGGAGAAATATCTTCCAGTTTTGAACGAGGTCATAACAACCTTGCATTCAAGCTTGAATGGATAAAAGGATAACTGGCAAACTTCACGGCCTTCCCTCTTGGAGAAGATGATGTCGAGTACCGATGTCACAGTCTCCCTCTGATCCTAAAGTGCGTTGAATCTGAGCTGCTGCCCTTGGATTCTTTAAGCACAAGCGGCTTCAGATGCCGCTTTCCTCAATCATCAAAGGCAGATGGACGACCGCAACTGTGATAGAGAGCTTCATGTTATCCAGTCTCTTAACGTCGTTGAATTGTTCATGATACAGTAGATTTTGAAGTGTCGTATTTCTTCGAATGGTAACCGCCCTCGAATAGTTGTCGCACCTCTGAATGGAAGCTTGTAATAATAGCCGCCCTAGAAGAGTAGCCGCGCCTACTATTCGAGGCAACGGCTCTAGAGAGCTTAGCAATGCTACACATTTACACATGCACACAAATTTCCTAAATATCATTTAGCTTAATATAGATAGATTTTTTCCTTATATAGAAAAAATATCCTTGATATAGATAGACTGTTTCTTACCTATTTCTAAATTATTAGGCCTAACAGTTATAACACAAGGGCTTACATTACAGTGTACGAATAAACCAGTCACATGTATATGTCAAAATAAGATAAGGCCTATTTCATGTCTATTTTTGAATCGAATTTTAAACTAGGTATACCGGTAATTTACGTAGGCCTACAAGCATTTATCGACTAACATTCATGCTTATGTAGTTCCTGTCTCTGATTCCAAATTAAAGTCCAACAAAGGAAAATTCTTTGAAGCATGGGGAAATCACTGGATGTGAAATATATACATGTTTGTTTCCTGGAAATCCTGATCCGCGCAATCGATAACAGCCATCGGGTTATCGCTCCATGTGCAGTTTTGTATTGTTCTTGGTAAGAAGATGGTGAACTATTAATTTGACGTCAATTTACTGTAACTTCCAGTTATCTGACATACATGATTTATCGACGAAAGTTGTTCTCAATGCGCTGAACTTTCCGATTATGAATGAGCCAGAATCGAATTAGACTACCTTAGCCGAATCTACAGCTACTTTACTGTAAGTTGAGAACGGACAAATTCTCCTATTCAAACTCCGTTAAGTTATGAGGTTCTGCCCACTTAATAGGTTCAGCTCGTGTACTGCAAATTTCGCAGAATTTCCGTTCTGGTTATCTATACCATATGGGCGCTAAAATCAAGTTAGACATATAATGTGATATGCTACCAGCTAACTAGCAACAGTTCCATGTCGAAGATTCCATGTCTATTTCTTCAGATGACTAGCATGCAGATGATCAACTGACGGATTATATTAGAAGAAGATGGACACGGCTAGGCATTGGCGGACGAGACGGTAGAGTTCATCAAAGAAATGTATTTCGTGAAGGAATGGGTGTTAAATCCGGAATAACTCCGCAATCAGCCTCAGAGACTTTTCTCTTGTTCTTCGATGAAATTGTTGGTGAGGCAACAAGGTTTACAAATGTTGAAGGAAGACGACTTATATACCGATGGTCTTCTTGAAATTGTGAATTTCTATAATTCGACAGTAGAGGATACTGATGAGATGTATCATAAAGTGCGCCTTCATCCGGAAGAAAGTGTCGTCGGTGGCCCTACGTCTTCACCTTCAACTTGGTGGATTTTGCTTTCATGAACGCTGTCGTCATTTTCAAGAAGCTGAAACAACCCGCTAGTGATCGTAAGAAAAACCAGTCTCATGTTGACTTCTGATTTAATGTCGGTTATGAACTGATTGATGAATACATCCAGCAACTACATACTACGAACTTTGAGCTCCAGACGCCGCAAAACTATCGCACTTTTGGGGTATAACTTGTCGAATTCCACTCAAGATTTTTCATCGACCGACGAAGGGAAGAGATGAGGTAGATGCATTTCCTGTGATAGGAAGTTCGATTAGAAAACAACAATGAGACGTCATGATTGTGGGCATTCTGTATGCAGACACCACTCAATTGCAATAATGAAATGCAACCAGTGTTCCTAACGCACGAGTATGCGTAAGTTGATGCTTGAACTACAGTACAAGTAACTGTAAAAATTCACTGATTAACTGATCGTTCGTTAAAAGAAAAATATATAGGGCCTGTCTCTCATATATTACCTAAACTTATTCGAAAATACACAATATACCTTTCACTGCATTTAGATTTTTAGATGAAAATGTTTTAAAATGGGAATTCTGTCTATGTAATTTGGTATGGAAATATTATATTGACATGTACATTGAGATAACATGAGAATAATGCAACGACACTTTTATTCATGATTCTACGAGATACGTGTATAATAATTCAAAATGACTATCAATGGGTGGGGCACCCCAAATATCGTCTACTGAATTTTAATTAATGTGTCGTTTAAGGTTAAGATCAGAAGCAATTTCCGTGAAGCATTTATTGGTAGGTTAATGATGCAAGGTAGGAATTCGAAGCCGCTGGTCGATGTGAGACTGCATCTTTTACGATTGTGATTTCATAGTGAGTGAGCTTTGATTGCAAAAAATTCCACAATCAAATTTTCCAATTTGAATTTCTTGCTTGCCGACGATGTATGTCTTATCATAAAAGTTTGCAAAACTTGACACGATGAAGTGCTGGCGCTGCAATAACTGATTCATAGATATCTGCGTTGACCTAGCCTTACTCTGCCTCTTGGGAGGATTCGCACCGTTGGCGAAATTTTTAATATCTTCTAAACCAAGCAAGCCATGGCTAACAGATTTCTGATAGCTTAATTACTATGTATTATGCACCATTTGACTGAAGGAAAATAAATTCAGCACCATCCTCTGGCGAGAGATTTATTTTGAAATCTGAATATTTGGAATCTCAGCTGATTTCTGCATATTCACTTCTAATGTATATTGCAGTATCAATTCTTGATGATATAAGTTCAGATTACGTAAAGGATCCTTCCTATCAACATAAAGATATTCACAAATGCAAATTTTTTTGAATGTGAATTATTCAATCGATTTATTCAATGCCCTCTCAATCGATGTGTGGTTTGGTGAAATTGATATAATAATTTGAGAGATCAGCAGGATGGGGCGTTGTTCCCCACAATGGCGCGTTCGGAAAATTACCACAGTGGGACGAGGGTCAAGACATAAATGAAAATGCTGTCTCTGAATCGAATATTTTATGCTGTTTAATTCCGGATGAATGGAATTTTAGAAAACTGGCCAGCATATTTCATCTTTCCGACAATGATCGCCTGGAAGACAGTTTGCAGTGAGGAGGGACAATGGATGTTTAATCGCACTCTCTTTGTCTATTTGATTTGTGTCTACCGGAAATGGATGTATCCCACATTAACAGTCATAATCGAGGACAGTGATGCTCTGCCAATTTCAAACGAACAGGATGTTCAAGCTAGAGTGATTTCTGCAAACTGCTGTCAGGAAGTTTTACAATACATTCACCCAACTTGATATATTCGTCTGGTTCATCGGGTCAAGCTCGTTCACTTAAAGCTATCGATGTGGTTTCTGAACTCATCCCTCAGACAAAAGGAAAAAGTCTGAATTGAAAATTGATAGGAAAATGATGCGAGTCTCCTCAATAGGCACACAGGGAAGCTCATCCAAAGTTCCCGAAAGCCTGAAGCACTTTGCATTTTAGGCTGGTACTTCAGATTGATGTGAGTAGGCACGCGCTGAACAATTTAATTCAAAAACTTCTTCATCGTCAGCTGAAGATGGATTTTAGCAACCACACAGTCCTATTAATCTGATAACGACATGAACTTTAACTGATGCGGTTCAGTCTGCAATAGGAGATTTATCAGCTCGGTTATGAAGTTGATTATACTCTCAAATTCAAGTCAAGTAGGCAATCGATACTTCATTATACAGTTGCAGCTACCATTGCACGATAAACTATTTTCACAGCAATACAAGCAAATGCATAACTTTGATAATTGGGCTTTTTTTCTTAAAAAAGACTTGTTTTATGTAGTGTGATGACATGTAAATACACAGTGTAAGTTTAAGTATTTCGATGTAGGATGTATACAGAAAATATGCTAATGTTATCTACAAACCTTTCCAACTTTCCAACCATTACCAGCAGTCCAACCGTTACCAATTCCCTAGATTAGCCCTACCTTGTTAATAACAGATAGCATACTAACTGTTCTTTTAATGTCATGCTAGGTTTTCTTGTTACTTAATGTTCTTTAATAACTCGATCCTATATCTAGCCTTGAGATGTAGAGTTACTCCCATGTAGTTGATCAGCATGTGCGCTTTGTACCATGTACAAATTCGATCACCTAGAAGCAAGCCTTCACCTTAATGATCAGAATCTTGGTTTCATGTACTTGTAGTGATGTTTTCAGATTTGTTGGTATTTACAAGTCATTTACATTATGTCATTGCACTGTAAACCGTTGACTGACAATTGACAGACATTTATACAAAATCTATTTTGTCGGTCATTGTCAGTTCTTGTAGGATGATTGCCACGGAACACCTACAATATCTGACAAAAAGCGACAAAAGGAATAGCAATGAATTGTAGCTTAAATTTTATCAAAAATGTTGGTAATTAATTAAATTATGTCAAAATATATCATCGTTTTGCCACACAATAATACAGATTGTCCAAAAGTCAAGCAATCATTTTAGACATTTTTCATTCATTTTAGACATTCATTTCAATTTTAGACATAATTCATTCTGCCGAGAAATAGTCTTTGATTTTAATAGAGCAAAGCATAAAACAAAAGGGATGCATCTTGAGCATAGTTGGCTATATGATTGCTTACGTGGAGAATTCGATATCTCGCATCATGAATTTGCTGCCGGTGCATTTGAATTCTTGCACGAAGGACTTGGATGCACATCCCCATTTGCTACAATGGATGCAGATATACAGGGGCAGTCCATTAAGCCGACAAGGAACATAGCTGCTCTTATGGGAAGGTCCCCATCAAGCTACTCCTTAAGTTCGTCTACACCTGTGTCATGCTGATTAGCGCTGACTCTGGTATCTGCCTTAGTCACAAGCACTAGCTCGCATGGCCCAGGAACCCAACAAGAACCAACTCGGACATCAAGTAGCTAGACTAAACTATCGCTACCCTAGACACAGCCATCAAGCAACCGCTCTCTGGAAAAATCGGATAGTTATTATAAGCCTAAGCACCGAAAAACAACTGTTGATGAACATTAAGCATTTTACCAATCGTAATATATAATGCTATGTTAAGTGTAACGATTGCCCAGAGTTTTGTGAATTTCCATGCTCTAAAAGAATCCATATATTCAGATTTACCTGAGCTTAACTTAAGCCATATTGACGATCATTTTAAATTTGAAGCAAATCTTAATGTTGACCAAGTTTGGGAAACACAAGCACAAAAATAATTGACCAAACTAAGCTATCCACATCATGGAATTGGTCTGCACAATTTGCTGTGTTTGAGCAGTTTGCTCAATAATGTCATACTTATAAGACTTTGCATTCTAAATTGGTTTGAGGCACTACTATCTCACAGTCTCCATGAGATATCAGCTTATAAACAGAATAAATCATTGAGATTCACCTTCACCAGTTGTCCTATCTTTTGGTGCTTCATATGAATGAACAAACTGAGAGCAATAGAATGATTAATGAATAAAGGCTGATCGTCATCGAAACAGTTAAAATTGTGTTTGAGGGATTATTTATAGTAAAATATATAAAAATATATTTAAATTATGACTATCATAATAAATCATTAGCTCATAAACTTTTGATATTGATTTCTCAATGGTCTTCTCAAAGATCAGTATATGAATAGCCGGCGTAAAAAGTAAAGTGTGGTCATATACTTCCGATTATTTACATCTCTAGCATTTTTAGTGAAATATGAACTAGAATCTTCATATTATACTCATATTTCAACTGTTCTATCAACAAATAAAGTGATATCACTGCTGCTCCAGTTGCACAATATCCATAGCTTGACCCCTAGGTTTGATCCCTAGCTAGTCAAATATTTGCTGTACTACATATATGCTTGGTGCACCATACCCAACACACCTTAGTACATGTACTGGTGTGTTGCTACATCTGCATTTGTTTACGGAACCTATTCGTTAATTAACGTCAATTTTTGATACAAACCTCAACATTTTGAAATGAAGGAATGGCGATATGCGGAATCTATTTAGTAATTCTTTTGTGAATAACAGCCAAATCAAATGCAAAAAATATCTAGTTTGCTTATATCACACACACGGTAAAGTAAAAAAGCACATAGCGATATAAAAAGCACAATTTTAATGCACAAAGTTCCTGACACATAGCAGAATATAGAAGTCTTTAGATTAGTAGCCGAAGGAATTGGAATTGGTTATTCATTTGACCCAACTTCATAATTATGTGAAGGAAAAACAATGTTTTCTCTTAGCCGAACATGCTTCTGAATGCACATTCATCCCATCCTCAGTGGCAAAAACAAGAGAAGGGCAAAATCAATGCTTATACATGCGTACAGAGAATTCATGACATGATACGTGCGTGATACAAATACTGTTCAAAATAAAACCGTTCGAGATAAAATTGCGGAGAAGAGAATGTCAGGGTGACAAAATCAAAGACAAAGGTACTGTTCCTTTCATCATATATTTAGTCCAATTGTTCTTTCAGTATAATAGATTCCACTATCAATGGATATTTGAATGATAGAGAAGTTTCAAGATATAGGACTATGTTGATGACAAACAATTTCGGCTTGACACGGGCATCCTTTTAAATGTTATGAAATGCGAGAAGCCAAATGGCGTCTAGTGTCGCCAACGTATCGCATAGGACAGCGATCACAAGTGTAGAGATCTACAATATTTGATTTAACTGTGTTCGCAATCAGATCTTTGTAATTGAAATGATTTTGGATTTTGTTGGTTTTAAAACCGGGACCATTTTAGCTTTTTCAGACAGTTTCTCGTTGATATCATGAATACGACGTATCAGCATTTTATTGTGGGCTGCAAGGATGCGGAGTCGGAGTCCCGTAGTCCCGAAGTCCCATCATTTTTAATGGAGTCGGAGTCCTATCAAATGATAGGACTCCGAACTCCGGCCTATACCTACACTGTAAACTGCACGATACCAAAGCTACTTACGAAACCGATATACAAAAGGAGCACAACAAAATGTGCGAAAGCACTGTTGTTCGTTCTCATGCACTACGAAAGCGATTTTTACGATTTTTGCGGATTATCTTAATCATCAACTAGGAAAGCTAATCGCTTTCGTAGTGTATGAGCACGAACAATAGTGTTTTCGTACATTTTGCTATTCTCCTTTTGTGCATCGGTTTCGTATGGAAAATGAGCTAGCTTTCGTACTCTATAGTTTACAGTGTAGACCCGAAATATAATACAAACAAATTATTTATCCTCGTGCATGGCTGTCACTGTCTTGATGTCAACTTTCTCCGTCAAGCAAAAGTACAGAGACACTGCTGCATGCAAAGCTTGTAATTGTTGAGGGAATGAACCGTGATACTGAAAAATGGATTGTCTTTTCACTCGCTGATTTAGTAGAGAAGACAAGCCTTCCTAGCCTCGATCACACCTACGCGCCAAAGGTCACATCAGAGACAAAAATGAAATGCTAGCTTGTTTGACATCATTATTACCGTTTACCCTCACGTTAATCGTGTGTGATGGCTCTTCTAAAGCGCATATTAAAATCGAAAATGTACTCACATATTTTGGAGAAGGGTTGGGGATTTTCGTGCCTGGTAGAGACTGGAGAAAAACCGTATGAAGCACACATCAACAAGATGGGAGCAGAGTCGCATGCATCCAACTTGAAGCGACATCTCATAAACCTTCATCGAAAATTATTCATAATTGAAACAGCAATGATCACTAAAAGATAGATACAAGGTTCAGGTAAGCTTATAGTGATCAATGATGTAGGCTACCAGTTTATTTTAAAAAAAACTAGGCTATATTTACTTGCCACCCGGAGTCGGAGTTGGAGTCCTATCAAAAGCCGGAGGCGGACTCTGAGTGGGAGTCCTATCAAAATGATAGAACTCCGCATCCCTGGCTCAATGTAAGGAACATACCAATGCTCAACCTTTCCATTCTCAGCTTTCTTTCTTTGCTCTGCTTGCTCTCTCTTCCATATTGCTCTTCACTCGTGAAATTATGCGTTCATCATAGTCATTATTTTTAAAAATGTCATTTGTCTTGTCAACACCTTCTTAGTAATTACCAGGGACAGTGATTTTCCGCGGTAAAAAAATGGATTTTCCGTGGTTGAAAAGTGCAATTTTCCGCGGTTTTCCGCGGTATCAAAATGTTATATTTTCTTATGTTTATAAAGCGATCTCTGAAGTGAAAGTATAATTTAATAGTCTTGAGAAGTGTTTTTGTCTACCGTAGAAAAAGATTTTTATTGAGGAAATATGAGACTAGATGTTGAATCTTATATACCTGTATTGCATGAAATTCATTTCCAAGAATTGAACACAGTTTGCCAAAAGTTGAAGTATAAAAAACATATGCATGTACAAATATTTAAAAATATCATCACATGACAAAATAAAAAGTCTGAACACATATAATTGTATATCGAATTTGAACACAGATCACTGATTGAAAAAAATTTTGAGCAAACCTTCGGCGTTTGCTTGCGTCGTTCTTCGTCGCTGAGGAGTATAGAGCATGTTATATGCACTGAACGAGCGTTCGACATCTCCACTGTTGACCGGCAATTGCAAGAGCAGAGCAGCATATGAAGCCAGGCTAGGAACCCGCTTCTTTACAGCTTTCCAAAATGCGAAAATGTTAAACTCTGTTTGTTTAACTTCATTGGCCAAGCCGATGTAAATTGGCCACTCTTCATCGCAATTGTCAGGTAAATGAAGGCAGTATTTCAGGTCAGCGTAACAGCTGAGATTCAACGCAGGTAACTGCGTAGGGTCCAAACTTCGGATGGATCGCAAAAATAGGATCGCTGGTTGCTTGCTCTCGAGCGTATACTCTTGCAGCTTTTCAGCAGCTGCACGCACAGCAAAAGCACATCCGATGTTGTCTGTTGTTGAGGCAAGATGAGTCAGCCAACTGATGAAGTCCTGCAAGGAGTTGTACACTTCATGCACTTGCTGCTTACGGGACTGCCAAGAATCCAGTGTGGCTACAAAGCGGGCACAATTTTCGGCAACAAACTTGAAGTGGAAGCACATATCTGGCAAATTAAGAAGATCTTCAAGTTCAGATAAAGCCGCACTGTCACTCTCTTCTTCGCGTTCTCTGCGCACAAATTCCAGATAATGCTGGTGGAGAGGCGCATGGTAAGACACAGCGTTGAACCACGTGTTCCAGCGAGTTATTACAGGAGACGGAGGAACAGTAGGTGAGTCAATGTTGCAATCTCGTAAATGGTTCAAAAATCGATTGCGACGTACAGGTGCTTTCACAAGAATGTTTTTCAAGAGAGAAACACAGCGGTCAAGGTTTGCTAAAGATGTTCGAAGTTTGTTACCAGAAAGGGCAAGGACGTGTGCGAAACAATGTATATGATGGCAGTTTATCCACAAGAGCGACAACATTTCCTTCCATGACTTTACCATATATGACGCACTGTCGCTTACAAACAGAAGAACCTTTTTGAAGTCCACTTGGAAATCGGAACAACACTGAATAAGTGCCTGTGACACAGTAGCGTGATTCACTTTGTCAAGGTAAACTGTTTTGACAAGGAGAGGCGGCGGAAGATGAATTAGTTCATTTTCAATTTGATCAAGGGGAAGCAGCAATTGCACGAGAATATTAAACACTGGGCGGTTGTTTACATCAGTCGTCTCATCTGCAATAATGCAGACAAAAGAGTCACAGTTTATGCGATCATGAAGAGTTTTCTCGTGCTCCTGAATTAGTAAAGGCAAATTTGTCGATCGCAAAGTCGACGCTCGGGGTATAGCGCCTCCTCCTCGTACGTGTGTTGATAGAAAGTTGATCATGGCGGGATGGTCAGCTTTCTCCAGCGGAATGTTTGCTCTGACTAACATTTCCACGAAATCGTGTGTCACAGAAGCACGCTGTACCTCAGCAGTTGATTGTCGATGGAACATTCCGGTCACTGTGCATTGTTTTTTCGTGGGATGATCGTCGTCCCGCGCATCCGGCTGTCGTCGTTTTTCCATCTCTTTGTGCTTGTCACTAGCGAGATGGTCGGCGATAGTCTGTCGGCGTTTATAATCAACTGCTTTATTACAAGCAGTGCAAAACAGAACACCGTCGTCACTATGAAAGCGATTTGAACCAAATTCGTGGACACGATCTTTTGCAGTCAATTTCGTAGAAGTTTTAGACATTGTGGCGAAGATATTAACAGATATGACACCGCTGAACGTAAAAGACCGACTGAGCGCTACAGATACGAATTAAGACTAAAAACTTGACGGTGCGAATTCTTAGAAATTGATGAGTCACTATTTCTGAGAATTCCCATCGTCAGTTGAATCAATGATGACGTCAAATGGCAACGCCAAGTTTGCTTGTCTCTGCTTACTTTTATTATCACTGCATCACAATAGACGTTAAAATTCACTTCTTTGAAGAATATTTTGTAATTCTGTTGCAACTGAATGAAAATATAAAGATTCGCGGAACTCTTCCAAAAATTGGAAATTCCGCGGTTTTCCGCGCGCCGCGGAAAATCACTGTCCCTGGTAATTACAGAGGTTGGAGCAAATTTCGCAGGCGTGAAAAAACAAAGAACTCAGAGCTGCCATTTTGTACGAAATCGGCTCATAAGAACCATACGGAATATAGATTCCAGTGATGTCTTATGCGCCGATCTGGCACAAAATAGCAGCTATGAGATCTTCGGTTTTTCACGCTTGCGATAATATATAATATAAATACATATAAAGTATAAATTCATATAAGTATGAACTATTAGACCCATATTACATACAGATGCCTGCTTTTCGCTTTTCGCAGAGGCATTCTACAGAGCTGGAAAAATTCCACTGAAATTTCTTAATTCCAATTCCAGAGCAGAAATTTCAATTCCAATTCCAATTCCATAATGATATTCAATTCCGATAATTGCATTGCGCGTATATGTTAATGTATCTAAAGTTTCCTCACTTCAATCTAACCCATGTGCCCGTATCCTATCCTCGTTATTCCTGTGTGCCGTTCCCTGCGTCGTTCCTATGTGCGTTCTCATGTTCATAGTTCACATTTCTTGTGTACATGTACATTTATATATGTAGCCGGTCAGCCTACGCCATTTTCGTTTCGTAAATGAGATATTCAACATCTTGTGAAAAAGAGAAAAGAAAATTAACGGTCAGCAAAGAATCAAACGCTGAGAGAGAGAGAGAGAGAGAGAGAGAGAGAGAGAGAGAGAGAGAGAGAGAGAGAGAGAGATAGAGCATAGAAATTAACAGTACCATAGAAAGTCCTAGAATGGAAATTGCATGAAAATTATGGCACACGCCGGGGGAACTAAGTTGGGGCAAAACGCAAATTGTGCGAGCTGGTTTCTATGTTTTCTTATTTGTATTTATATTTATCAAACCAAATTGTGATCTGGATTGCTGCCCCTTGTCCAAAGATCATACACAAAAGCAATAGTGAATTACAAAATACTGCAACGACAGGATGACAAAGAAATCCTTTAAAACGTTCTGTACGTTTATCATTTTGAAATATCGCTCCTATAATCTATCAAGAGTATTATCAGTCACATATTCAACTTGCAATGTCGATTTACAGAACATACATTGCTCCAGCTTGAAATCAGAGGTCAAGAAATCTCAGAGTATTCATTTTACTTGAAAGGGCTCCCCTGTTCACTATATTTGAACAATTTTCAAAATCTTTACATGCTTTCGAATATCAGCTTCCAAAATATCATCACACTATGTCACATGTGTCATTTAATGATTAATTGAAAAGTTCCAGCGACTATTCACTTATCTGAGAAATTATTGTCGGTGAAGAAGCTTTCAATGTGTTTATTCGACAAAAGCGCTAGGTTTCTTAACCGTATGAAGGAGAAATCATCCTATAATTAGAATTTTTCCTATTGAATTCTTGAGATATTCTTACAACCAGTGCACCGCCCACTTTCAATTATGACTTTGTGGACCAATATTTAATTCGAATTTTGAAAAATAATTGTTAATGACTGCTGCAAATCGACACAACATACCAGCCCAGGGAATAGTAGGCTATGCCACATGAAACAATGCCACCATCTCACTTAATATTATCTTCATAAAAATCCTGCATTAATTTGCTGCCAACAACTTCCACAACCAACTTGGCAAATAGTTTGACTATGATACAATGTTTTAGATCGAATCTGATCTACAAACCATAGATTTTTCCATGTGCCATCATTGTACATAGGCAAGATATCAAACTTCTATTCTAGTGTACTTCTATGAGAGAGAGAGAGATATGCGAATAAATCTATTAATAAACTGACGGAAGAAAGAAATTCAATGTGCGAATAACGTGATTGTTGATGAAAGAAAAAACGACGATGAAAATGATATCATGAAAACTGATTAATGGTCCATGTTAAAAAAGGAGATTAAAAATTCCGTGATAAGAACGAAATGTGGTCGGGTCGAAAGCTAACGAGTAGAGATTAAACGAAACTCTTTCAATTTTCAAAAGAAAGTGGATTTATCGTCAAGTGTCAAACATTTGCATAAATTAGAGACGATGAGAAATTGAAACAACAACCAACAGCAACACATACGACATCTTCAATAGCTGTTAGAAGAACTCCGGGCTCTCGCGGTGTAACTTGACTACAGAAGTAACAACTACAACTGCCTACCAGCGAACAACAACACAGTAGCGTATGCGGCAACACATCAGCGAGCGCGATTGAAGATTGACGGTATAAATAACACTGATATTCATGATATTTATGATATTATTTTGGTATAAGTGAGTCCGATCGAATTGAAGTGAATTCAACATCAAGAAGTGAACTGCAAGTTTAAAGTTTTTCTTTTATCGTTGAGTATCGTATTTGTATAACTATAGTCTTGAAAATTAATATTGTCAATTGATGTGATTGGAAGTTGAATAATATTTCATGCCATTGCCATTTTAATTGAATCATTAATTATTAGAATAATTTGTTGAGACTGTTTATATTGTGATTTGAACTGACAGACTGCCCTTTAATGCAGGGTTAATTTTCCTCTTTCCAAACCAATTGTTTTTCGTGTGTACAACAATTAAGTTAATCTCCAATTTTTGCGCTTATCCAATCAATAACTAAATTCAACAATTGTTTTATTTTGATTAATTATCTTACCTGATAAATAGCTAAATAACAGATTGAACAAAAATGATTATCTTTTTATTGTCTGATTAATCGTTGAAATAACATTGTCCGGTGCTGTAGGCCCATCGAAGTAACAAAAATATCCTTTATTCAACAATAGAATAAAGCTACCTCTGTCGATCTATCTCTCTCTCTCTCTCTTATCTCTTCGTGCAGTTAACACAACGACCGAATACTGTGATTTCAATTTTTGTACAAATAGATTTATCACAGGTCTATCGAAAAAGTGGAATTGAGGTTTATCAAGGTCAATTCCAATTCCAATTCCAGTAGATTTAAATATCGTCAATTCCAATTCCAATTCCGACGAAAAATGGCATTAATTCCGGGTCGGAATTAATTCCAATTCCGACTTTTCCAATTCTGGCATTCTACACCCGATGAGGTTTACAATATATATGTTAATTTCTACTGTTTGAAGATGACAGTAATATCCTATAACTACTATCTTTGATCACGAGAAAGCAAATCATGTAGAATCTGCATGCCATTTCATGAGGTTAGACCTATTTGCTCGAATAATCCATGTCAACAAACAAGATTAAGCTCGTTCATGATCAGAGCCGGTCGGAAGCCCGAATATATCTATTGAAAGCCATCGCATTATTTATTCGTATTATTTTGACAATCAGATAATTAAGGGATACATTTACTTCGTGTGAACAAATTGAAGATATTATTTGCAAATTCCTAATTTCTGAATTTAGAAAAAATGATTGTTAATGCTTATTTTAATTAATTTTCAAATGCTGTTTATAATAACAAAATCAACTTGGAATTAAAAACTGATGGCACCATCAGATAGAGCATAACCAAAATAGCTACCTCTTGCTATGTTACACCACATCAGTTAGCAGTTTAGAAGATCTTAAGGGGGGCATAAGTGCTCCCCCTTAATACTTCACCGACAAGGAAAGGCCACAGGTAAGTAGACTTAAACCACCATTAACCATTTTCTCATAGAGGAAGAACTTCAATTTGCTGACATGAATATGTTCAATTTTATTAAGCATGTGAATGTCACATTCATGTCAATATAATGACTTTGGACGTTCCTTGATCCATTGACTCACAGCAGGTAGTGCTTTGCAGAGATTTTGGCAATGTGTTTCAATCTTGGGATGCTTTTTCAGTAATTCCGGGATGTAATCTTGAAGATAGTCCACCAACGTTCGCAGGTAAATATCAGCGAGTGAGACACCTGCCTTACAAAGAAATCCATTGTTTGCATCCATATCTTTGGCAAGTAAACTCAAAATGGTCTCTCCCTTGCCAGTTATTATTCCCTGAAAATAGGGAATATCAAGATTTCCACTGTAAAACATTTCCATATAATTTGCATATAAAGATCGCATATACAAGTATAGATTTCACATGAATTCTGTGTTTGACTTCAATGGGAACTGATGTTGCAAGATTGAATTTTCATGGTTAGAAAAACAGTTTGAACATCAATTATTCTGTGAAATAGACAAGGTTTTTTAAATGGAAAATGAGCAAAGACCAGATGGCTGTTTTCAAGACGTAATACAGTGAAATTCGTGGACTTCGTGCTTATCTTGCACATCCGTGCCTTGTAAAACCTCGCCTCATTGGGGGTGGGGTCGCCACCCTGGCGAATTATTCAAATATTTCTTAAACCAAGCAATGGCCACCAGATTTCTAATAGCTTCCTCTCTATACGCATCATGCAACATTTGACTGAAGGAAAATAAATTTGGCACCATAAGAGTAGGGATATATATTTGTTTGGCACAATACTTTTGGTGTGAGATTTTATTTTAAAATTTGATGCTTGGAATTTCTTAGCTGATTTCGGTATATTCACTTCTACACTGTAATGCATATTGCGCTATCAATTCTTGATGACATATGTTGAGATTAGCCTACATAAAGGATCCTTCCTATCAACATAAAGATATTCACAAATCCCAAGTTTTTTGAATGTGAATTATCTGCTTATTATGTATGCATGTTTAAAACAGGGCTGTGGAGCCGATGCGTTATCTCATCGGCTCCGGCTCCGGCTCCACGACACTGATGTGAAAGGCTCCGGCTCCGGCTCCGACTTCAAATTCAAGTTCTATCTATGCTGGTTATCCTGGATCCGTTGAACGGGTTTTTTGGATAACGGTGTGGCCTTTAGAGGCTTGCTACAATCATCAAATTAGTTTTCATTAACAAGCAACGACTTAAGTCAATAATAAAAATGATAATAGCCTAATATAATGACAAATAACATACTTGTCATATATTTTTGCATGAATTGACTATCTCTGAAAGATAAAATAAAGTTATAGCCAGGATTGGTTAAATTAGATAAAGATCTCCCGCACTGACTAAATATAAATTGGCCTAGCCTGCAACCAGCCTACTACGAGGCTACATTAAGTAAGGTCTCATGAGTGATGATGATATACCTAATTAGCCGTCACAGGGGCCGAATAGTAGTATAAGCTTTTTAACAAAGCTTGAATGTGAAACTGGATAGCGTATGCCTCTAAATAGCTTATAGGGCCTGTATCTACTCGAACATGGAAAGGGTATCGGCTATATAGCCAAATATACCGTATCAATAAAGATATCAATTGCTTTATTGAATATTAAAGTGTATATAGGCTAGCTTAGGTTGTTATTGTTATTTTTTTTACTATTGCCTTTATTCAATAGTCTGTTGGTCTATGAATAATATGATCGGTGGGTAGCCCACGACTCATCATCTGTAGAAATTGTAATTTAGATAGCCTCATTGCAGTGTAGGCTAGAAATGTACAATTGAAAATTATACTTAAAAAAATTAAAAATATCTAATTTAGGACAAGTTTTGCAATTCTATGCAGCATACTTAATAAGTTAAGGCCTAACTTACATTATATTAATTTCGTATTTTTCATTATGGCGTAAAGTTGCACTAAATAATTCATCAATGATTCATGTATATTATTATATTCAATTTATGTATAACACATTACCACTATTCCTCTGATGATGGTTAGGCTGATGAAGCTGAACTCATTCAGAGTATCACACAGTATGTTGCAGGGTGCTATGCATAATAAAAATTTGACTGCGAGCACCGAGCAGAAATCCCATCTACTTTGCTAGCTTTCGAATGCGCGTGCGGTTTAATGTCACAGACAATAGAAAAGGGAGGTCAAAAGGCGCCTTTATTGAGAGCGTCTCAGTCTTTTTTTATTGTTTACATAGTGTAAACTCGGCTAATTTGGACACTTTTGAAAAAAACGAATGTTATCGAAGTCTTACATTCATAGGAGCACTTCAAGCTTATGTCTATGTTCAACAGTGCCAATTTTGAAATCAGAATGTGTTGCAAAATTCAAATTTTCAAATGATAATTGTGCTCACAACGGCTTTTCATTTTCGCGAGACGCATTTCTATGACTGCACGCTAAGGAGAACACCGTAACAGCCTTAATTCTGCGACACCAGATCGAAGTCTAGGTAAGTGCTTTCCTATGTGAATTTTATATGTAGACATAGCTACACGAGTGAACTTTTCAATAGAATTCATGGAAATAGTCATAAAGGCTCATTTATTAGGGAAATTAACATGATTTGGTGGGTCGATAATTTGGACATCTTATACAGGGTAATTTGGACACCAGCTCAGGGTAATTTGGACACTTTTAGGGTAATTTGGACACAGCAAAAAACAAATGGGATTTGTATCCCAAAAGCAGTCTAATGCTATTGGAAAAGTTTTCATGCACTACATTCACTTTATCATGCCCTATGAAATTGGGATTAGCTTACTAATAAGTAGGCCTGTAGCACATAGACCTACAGTGTACCAGTACATACCGATGCGTATACAGCCTACATGTACATGTATGTACAATATGACAGGCCTACTATTTCACCACCACACTTTAGTACAGGCCTACGTGTAGGTGTAGCCCACTGGTGCCGTACATAGCTATCTATAGAATAGACCGCACTCTACATGTGCCGTATAAGGTCAGGCTATGTATTATAGTGTGGAACATGCATGTAGCTCCTCGCCATTTTTTGTTTCAACACATAGGATTTTTTGCTATAAAAGAGGATCTTCTATAAAAACTAAAAATTATTTTTGAAAGACGAAAATCGGTTTGTAGGAAACTCCCCCTGCCCAATTTTTTTTTGAATTTCAACACATAGGAGTTTTTGCTATAAAAGAGGACTTTCTATAAAAACTAAAAATGATTTTTGAAAGACAAAAATCAGTTTGTAGGAAACTCCCCCTGCCCAATTTTTTTTTGAATTTCAACACAGGATTTTTTGCTATAAAGGAGGATTTTCTACAAAAACTAAAACTGAAAGTCAGTTTATGGGAATCTTCTCCTCAACAATGTCTTAACCAGAAATTTCCTTGAACATGTTTTTACATCATTTTAATATGTTTGCGCATGATGAAAATGAAATGTGAATGTAAATGTCTGTATGATTTTCATTATCGAGAAAATTTACACCATTATTATTATTATTAATTATTTTTCAACACAAGGAGCCTTTCATTATGCAATCATGATTCTGATTACACATTGATAATTTTACAGATGGGGAGGAAGAATCAGCAATGGAGCAGCGCTCACATGAAGATGGCGGTCGATGACGCTGACAAGCAGTTCCTGGAGTCAAAATGCTCGAACAAAGAAGAAGCAATAGGTAAGCTTATATAATATAAAACATTGCTGATCGAAGTATTTTTCTAAGTTAGGCTTCATGTAGATCTTTATCAAATTGTTATAAGCTGAGGTAGGTAATCAATATATGCCAAAATGCATGTATTTACAGGCATATTTTTCGAATAATGCCGGAAAACGGCAAGTATAGGCTACATAATGTGCATATTGGCCTAGGCATACATGCATCAAATTTCTTTTCAATTAAATTAATATCATGAGTGCCCAACGTTTGGGAGTGGCCAAACTTTTTTTGAAAGTGGCAGGATATCGGTAGCCTAATTGACGCACCAAAAACACAAGCACACCAAAACATAGCCTAATATTCTCAAGTCTATGCCCATCTTGAAATTACGCTAGATTTTCAGCTGATTTTCTCTCTATTGCAGGTCTCAAAAGAATTCGTCTGAACAGAATTGCGAAGAAGTATGCTATTCCGCGGACTACCCTGCGTCGGATATGGCTCAAGGGGGATGTTTTTACAGCGAAATCTGCCATTGGTCGACCAACCCCGCTTTCAATGGATCAAGAGAAAAGTCTCTGTGAGTTGATTATCAACAGACAATTGAGGGGATTCCCTATGACAATCGACAAAGCCAGAAAACTCGTTTTTGAATATTGTGATTTGAACAATATTTCACATAGTTTTGACAAAAATACGAAGCGTGCTGGTTGGGATTGGTGGGTGGGCTTTCGTAGGCGTAATCCAGAAATAGAGTCCGTTTCATAAAAAGTGGATCATCCTAAAATTTGACTAAATAAAACATAAGCATGATACAGAAAGCATTTTTCATGTTATTTCATGTCCCTAATATATTTAAATGTCCTTATATAATCTGATAAGCCATGATACAGTAACGGTTCTTAAGAAGCTAATATTTTGTGGCCCTACCCTTATTGTCAATGACATTACCAATTCGTCTAGGCATTGATTCGATGATATCGTTGATTTTTGACTGATCTAACTTTCTCCACTCTCTTTTTAACAGTGACGTAAGTTGTGATACGCCATCTGTAGGTAGCAGTGAACGACGAACGTTACGTTTTAGAATACTCCAAACATTTTCTATAGGATTCAGATCAGGAGAACGAGCTGGCCAAGATAATGTCCTAAGCCCTAATTGAGACTTGCATAAGTTGACTCTACTACTCCTGTGACACGTAGCATTATCATCCATAAATAACCAAGTTGATCTGTAATTTGGCCAATGTTCATTCGTAAAACATTCACATAGCGTTCAGAATTCATGCTTCCTTGCTGTATGTGAAGTTCAGAGCGGCCATTGGTCCAAATGCCAGCCCAAATATCGTTATTGTTCATTTGTGCTTTGTATTGTTTTCAACCGGTAAGAGATAGATTTCTAGCTGAAAGCAATCAGGAGTGCTGCCAACACCACCGCAACGAAGTCAGGAAGCTATGGAACATGAAGTCCAGTTAATCACATGTAGCAGTTGCATTATTGTTGATGAATAATGGTGCTATACTGGCTCTGATTGACCGATTTTCTTTATTTTTGTTTTGCTTGATAGCTTTTGGCTTGTAGAACAACATATTACATAACAAAGGAAACAAATGTAATTTCATAAGAGTGAGGTATGATTTTGTGTAACATTGCTAAATGAAGATCAAATTATCTACTACTTTTTTTATCTATAACAGAAAACAACTCAATATTCATGCTTGAAATTTCCAACAATGATATTAGTAAGCACAACTGACATATCTTCCAAATTTCAGAGAAATTCGTTCAAGTTTGGCGGAGTTAGACAAAGTTGAAGTTAAGGCGATGTTTAAGGGTGATCCATTTTTTATGAAACAATCTGTAGTTCTACGACAGCCGGAAAATCTCAGCAGGAACAGAGCTTTGGGAATGGAGGAGGGCAGGATTATGAAAATTCTTCGGTGATCTTGAGCATTTGTTCATCGATTGTGATGTGATAGACGCACCGGAACGCATATTCAACGTAGACGAAACTGGTCTTCAAATTGTCAATCAAGGCGGGAAGGTACTTGCTGCTAAGGGTTGCAGAAATGTCCAAGTGATTACATCTGCAGAGAGGGGGTCCACTACCACTGTCGTTGCAGCCTGCAGCGCGGCTGGGCACTTTATTCCACCGATGGTCATTTTCAAGGGAACGCGCAAGCCTAGTACAGAGACACTGGAATCTCTACCTCCAGATGCGTTGGTAGAAATGTCCAAATCTGGATGGATCGATAGAGATCTTTTCTTGTGTTGGTTCAACCATTTTCTTAGACATGCTCCACAACGCTTGCCGGGGGAGAAGCTTGTTTTGATAATGGATGGCCATCGTAGCCATGAGAGCCAAAAATTGTTCGAAGAAACACGGAAGCACAATGTAGAATTGATCAGTTTGCCGTCGCATACTTCCAACTGCTTGCAACCACTGGATGTCAGTGTGTTCGGTCCCTTTAAAAGATCATGGCGCGAGCGGTGCAGATTGTTCATGGACCACAACCCAGGCGCAGTTATTTGCAAAGCCAGGTTCGGGGAAATTTTCTCGGGAGCATGGGAAACCGCATCCAAATCAAACAATGCCGTTTCTGGCTTCAGAAAGAGTGGCCTATACCCACTTTCTTTTGACAGTTTGCCGAAGGACTCTTTTTTGATTTCCAAAGAACTTCTTGGTGGTCCTGACGCAGAGCCTGAAACTTCTGACCCAGCTGGTCCTAGTGAGACTTCACACGTCATTGATGTTGATCCAGTCGGTCCTAGTGAGCCTTCGCACGTCTTTGATGTTGTTCCCGTCAATACAAGCAAGCCTCTACTCATCTTTGATGCAGAGCCACTCATTGGTCGTTGTGAGTATACATGCGCACTTGATGTTGATGCAGCTGCTCCCAGTGCTGTTGATGTTGATGTTGATTTTCATGATGTCCCCATCCCCTCAAATACAGACATCATATCGGATGGCGGCAACACATATCACGTCCTCGAAAACAGGCCTACATGTAGTACCGGTGTATCATTCGATAGTCTTGTGCAACCAATCCATACAAACAGGAAAGCAGCCCTGGATGCATTCAAGAGAATGAAAGAACCCGTGGTGAGGGCGTGTGCGAGTGCGAGTGTTGTTAAATCAGGTCAGTCGGAGCGAGTGGAAAAGAAGTGTGTTCAAGTGCAGTGTGTGTACAAGTGCAGTGTGTGTGGTGTTGATTATGATAATGACAAAACAGGTGATGATTGGTTGCAATGTATGGATTGTGGAAGGTGGGAGAACAAAGGTTGCGGCAAATGTACCATAGGTACTTTCTTTTGCAAAAAGTGTGTCTGTAAAGTTATCGAGATGTTATCATGAGGAATTGTTGTTCATGCATGTAGGCTACTGTACGTATCACTTGTGTATGCCAACAATGGCTTTTCTGATTGTGTAATTTTTTCATACAAGAATTTCATGGACAAGACTTGTTTTCTTTTGAAGTGATGCACTAAATTGTATGTACATGTATAACATGGACGCATATTGTCAACGATTGTGGCTTAGGCCTAAACCAAACATCTTGTGTAGGCCTACATGTACTAGTGTAGCCTACAGCTTCAGTGCCTACACACATGAACATGCAGTGGCGACCTCAACCATTTATGTATGTACCATTTGGAATGTACATTCCATAGTAAGAGTGGGATGCAGACATGCAATAAGCCCTATAAACTAGCTGAACTTGCATGTGCGTGTACATACATGTAAGCTTACGCATGTGTAGCCCACATGCAGAGTATGATAATGAAGTCTGTATTACTCGTCGTCTAAAAGTACATGTACAGCTTACACACAGTATACACCTACTACGCACATCTATAGGGCCTAAGTATGGTGTCCAAATTAGACTGATGCAAGTGTCCAAATTAGCCGAAATGTTTTGCATGTATTAGATAGGCGATAGTACAAGTGTCCAAATTACCCGAGTTGGTGTCCAAATTAGACTGATGTAGTGTCCAAATTAGCCGAAATGTTTTGCATGTATTAGATAGGCGACAGTAAAAGTGTCCAAATTAGCCGAGTTTACCCTATAAGTCAGCATGATATCAGCATAAAGTGTTGACAGACGGAAAAAATAATAATGAAAATTCTTGAAATCCGCAGGTCTATGACATTTGGGGAAATATTATTACACGATACGGCTCTTGTGCAGTCCTCCTCCCCCCATTTTTTCTCTGGTCAAAAGATGCAACACCATTGGATGTCCGTTTCAGCATCACCGGTTTGAGTGAAGCATTCCGTGCTGTTGTAAAAATCTACGTGGGTAATTGCGATGTCATAGTCGCAAACTTCGTCAGCAAGTCAACATTGTAATTTGCCTTCGGGTTTTCGCATTGAAATATACCCTTTGAATTTTGAAGTCAAAGGAAATTCATTGTGAATGAGATACCTTTAAAATAATAGGGCGCTACTAGAAGTGGCTGGGTCGCTTATTGCTATAGCCATGTGAGGACTTGTAGTCAGGTCATTCGTGTGAGTGTGAAGAGTTATCCCTCCAATCAAAATTGATCAAATTGAATAATCGATTGTTTTGAAAAATGTAGGTGGGGGGACTGCACAAGAGCCTACAATACAATCTAAGGAAATTGGCATTGTCACAGATGCCAGTAGCTTCTGCCAGTAGCCATACCGATAGATGATAGCCTACATAGTAACCGTATTAGATTTAAGACATTGCGCAAGAAATGTAGCTATATTATCTTTGCTGACTGAACTGGAAATGTGTACATAAATGACTGGCGACTTGTCTCTAGGAATCTACAATCATCTAGTTAGCATGCATATAACAAGTCTTCAAATTAATGGATTTTGGAGAATACGTTGTCAATATGGAAATTAGTCTTACGAAGCATATGCAATAAAAAAATATTACACATGTGTGTAAATATATAATGAATATAATACAAAAGAAGGCGGCAACTGCAAAGAAAGATATCGTGGAGGACAGATCATTGGTATACTTAAAAGACATATCTTTAGATTTCAAATGATTTAATTTTTTTTATGATGCCAATTAATAACTTTCAAAATTCTAGATTTATATCAAAGCTCAAACTATCGGAGCCGGAGCCTTTGTGATAAATCGGCTCCGGCTCCGGCTCCGACCAAAACCATCGGCTCCTTAAGGCTCCGGCTCCGGCTCGGCTCCGGCTCCACAGCCCTGGTTTAAAATTTGAAATTCAAGTTTCAAATAGGATGTTTTTATTATTTTTGTACATTTTAGTTCTGCATCAAATCAGCAATTATTGAACATTTTCAGAATCATGTTGCTTTTAGTCTCGGTGTCTCGATAAAGATACACCGCATTGGGTCGCTTCTTCACCTGCAGAAGCTAAATACTAAAATGGGCGATTCTAGAGTTATTTGAGGGGGAATAAAGGTTTGAACTCTTTGACCTTTGACCTTATCTATAGGCAATGATGCAATCACATGAAATTAATCATCATCATTTTGTTAACCACCTTGACCAGATATTTCGATTAGTGCATGATTTATTAGTTTTTGCTGTCATTTTCCATTTCAAATAGCATTTCAAATTGGCTTTTTTACCTTTGACTTTCACCTCAGCCCAGGGATGATCTTAATACAAAAAGAGAATGTACTTTTCTTGAATTCCCTTTCAATGCTTCCTCGATCGATGTGTGGTTTGGTGAAATTGATATAATAGTTTGGGAGATCAGCAGGATGGGGCGAATTTGCCTTCTAATGGGGCGCGTTCGGAAGAATGCCGAATGCGTTCGGAAAAAATACCGCACGTGTAGGATGTGCCGTCGAACTTCATGGTTTGTAAAAGATAGGGGCCTACATCTGTGGCAAAAGTGACGAAAATTCACAAAACATGTTGTAGTATGATGAAAACGCCATATGAAACCCCATGCTCCATAGATTATTTTGAAATAAATTTCAATTTCTTCAATGATCACTTGTGGTCAGTCGTGAAAGATCATTGGACGTTTCCTCTGATGCATCAATCTGAAGACGACAGACATTTTTAATGAAAATTGACAGGCAGTATCAGACCCGTCAGTTTCTTTCACGAAGTAGGATAGGATTTGGTGAATATACAAATAATACATTTGCTGAAAAAATGTTGTTGCTAAAAATATCTGACTCAATTTCTCATTGATGGGGATGCTCAATTTCAATGAACTTTATGAAGTACAGAAGTTTGTGTTCATTGATTAAATTGGCATAGCCGTTATGTTGTGACTGGTCAGTGTGGCCATCAAACTCAAAATTGTGAATTTTTGCTCAATTGATTCACCGATGTCTGCAGAGGAAACTGCGCTGTTTAAGTAATTTAGATTACTACCACTCAGTCAGGCTCATGGTAAGTTTTAGAAGATACAATTGTTTCGAATTTCGGCAACATTTGGTGCAATTTCATTCAACTTACACTTGCACTGATTTTGCGCTTCTTGTTAGATTAAACAATACTTTTAGCGGTCAACTGCACAGAACTCAATAGCCTTTGTTGCATTAACCCCTGAAATTTACAAGTTTGGATTTAAAAGAATACTGGTGTCATCAGCTCCAGGAATATGCACGCTTTACCAAGATCGGCCCATCCGCTCACTGGCAAAACTTCAAGTTTGTAATATTCCCATAATGACTCGGACAGTTGATCAGCCATTATTCCTCGTTTGAGGTCAGATGATTTCGAATCTCAGAGCTGCTTGTCTCCACCTGTTACCAAACAATAACATTTTCTTCACACCGTAGTTGCTAGCGCTGTGGTCCGATAAGTAGGATGGACAGACCTTTTAGCAACTCATGAATGACCCGAGTAAAAAAATTATGTTTTGCTTGCTAAGCGTCATGGTACACGCGCGATAAACTTAGTAGGCGACATATTAACACGCAAAACCACGATATGCCTACTAGGCACATATCCAGCACCTACTAAATTGATTAAGCAAAGCATGATTACCACATGCCTAGTAGGTCCATATGAAGCGCCTACTAAATTGGTTAGGCAAAGTTTGCTAGGGCATGATTACCATATGCCTACTAGGCACATATCAAGCACCTACTAATTTGGCTAAGCAAGCAATATTTTTTTCTGTTCTTATCAAGCGTCATCAGCTTGAAGGGCTTCTCACGGCGTTAAATGATCAGACAAAAGCGGCATAATAATTTTGAATGGCTAATAAGCTCTTGATGCTTTGCTTGATTCGTTTGGAATGAGGCAGATTAGTAAATATACAAAGCCAATCTGGGCCATTGTCATAAAAATGTTAAATGCTTCATTACTTATCCCAGTCAACTAAATATTTTCGTCACACGGAACTTGGGTGTATTTTACTCTACACCAGATCAATGCATATTAAACGCGAGAATAGTTGATAGCCCACAATTACAGTTGTGTTGCTGTAAAAGGCCTGCACCAAGTATAGACACACGTGATAGCGTAGGGAAAGTGATGTTTAAATGGCCAGTTGATGCATGTGTTTCATCAAAATAATTTTAGAACTATTTAAAGCTCTGGTATAAACATTAAAATGATCATGCGTAGAGCTTAGTATTCGGAATGATATTACACTTGTGAAAGCAGCTTATCGAAGGCTTATAGTCTATGTAGTACCTATGATTTTCCTCGTACTGTAGAAATTACATGTAGTTATGTACTTTCTTGATTGACAATCGACTATCATGGCAGTTGTCAATTTAGGTATCAATACAAGAAGTCAAGATCCATCCCTCTTCAGTCCGGGTTTCATTGTATTTCATAATTTCACCAACAATGTTATTGTTAAACCATCGACTGAGTTTTCTGAAGTCTGGCATATGCGTACAATATAGGAGGATAGGAGGTGAGTGAGTCAGCAGTCGTGACGGAGAAGTCTATTCATGCAAAGTTGCTATGCTACCATGGATCGATCAACGACGTCTGCTCTTATTGCAGTCTTGGCCAAACATATTAATGCGCCACGCTTTAAGCTGACAGCACTTGGGTGTCGAGTCGAAACTCAGAATTCGGCATTAGCACAGCGTGAAACAAAGTCATTTTCTGATGGACTGTTTCGGTTAATATTCGCTTTGCAGTTACTCAATGACTTTTCAACGGAAAGTCAATGCTAACTTAATTTACAATTGCTGTCTTCAAGTTTCACCTGACTTTGTAGCGTCGTGAAGGATTGCATTTCCGTCGAACAAGTGAGGAAGAGATCATATCCTATAAATCCTGTCAAACAAGATGCGGAATCGAACCTTCTTTATCACGTGCGCGGAAAGGGGACGGTTATCAAGATCGAATGCTCTTTTACATGACAAGATTCCAGACCAAGGTGAGAAAATATAATCAATCTCAATCATTTTATGCAATAAAAATAATACGAAAAGTGAAAATGTAGGATTCAAAAATTTAGGAAAATTACATGTATGTCAGCTTCCTATGTTTTGAAAGTTGCTGATAACCTGTTAAATTTAATCAAAAGCACGAAAACTTGAAGTGCTATTAGTTAAGTGATCGTGTGACTTATTCATCTGTTTACTGACATTCATTTAGATTTGCTAAGTCTTATCCCTATTAAGAAATAGCAGCATTATGTTTGAACTGTATGCTGTCTCTGCAGGCCAGATATTAAGCGCACGATGAGGTCAATAAAGTCATTCCCCGACAACTCGTGAAGCGATGATGACCAGGCCAAATCCTTTACACTAACATTTTTTCAACTAAAAAAGGTTGTGGCAAGGCAGTGGTCACGTGAAGATTATAAATGGCAGTAGTGGATGAGAAGAAGAGGGAGATCGAGAAGGAACAAAGTACACACGAGCAACAATAATGCGTCGAATAGATGAAGTCAAATGAAGCGGTTGACATCGCTGCGCTTCACGTTATCGTCTATAATGCAAAAAGTACTTGTCCGATCTGCATAAAGTTTTGATGTAGGTAGTAAATATGCTTAAGTAGGCCTACGTCTACCCGAATCTTGGTGACGATTGATATATTTTTGCAGGTTTTAGACGAATTCGAAAACCTGGGGATAATCGAGTTTCCGCACTCTTCAGATAGTGAATAACAATTTTGTGGATTAACATCTTTCAAACAGCAATTATCGAACAAATATATAAATGTGGTAAAATTTCTCATGATCAAATTGAAAAATGACAATATGAAAAAAGCACTAAAAATTTCGCAAAATCTAGAGCTTTTTAAATATCATTTTCTCAAATTATATCGTGGTAAAGTATCAAGTTTCAAAGTCTTTTGAAATTATTTTGAATACTCGAGAGCTCAATATTGAGCATATATATGCTGATGCTTAATCTACCTTTTATTCCTTACCTGATCATTCTTGTAATTGATGATTTATATCAAGAATAGCTAATTATGAAGTAAGTGCTGAATAGAATGGTGATTTAGGTTTGACCGATCTAGAAGCTAATCATATTAAGTATAGACATGTCAACTGCAGAATGACACGACAATTCGAGTTCATCGCTGACACTCCAACAGCATAGTTACTGAAATGAGGTGAAGTGTGCCCGTTTCAAATGTCAACAATCATATCCTGCAATTACATCATGCTTCCCTTTGGCAGGGAGTCTTCTGAGCATAGGATTCGCTAATTCTTTCAGTCATAGTTAAACTTGAGATCATTTTTTTCATTTCCTTCAGAAAATTATTTGTTATGTAATAACGTCTGTACATGCACATCTGTATGTCGCATGTTTAATTTCAATTTTACCAAAGTTCTTGCTCTGTATTTTCCTTAAGACAGTAGGACATTATGCATTCTCTTGAAATAGTGTATGTGAGCTTAACTTAGGCTGTGCGCAGTGAAGCCATCTAGATAAATGTGTAAATGCGATTATAGCATTAAACGCTCGGTACCTGATTTTTGCTCCCGCAATTGGCGCAGTATGTTGCTGATGCGCCATGAGAGATAAGCTACCAACGGAACTCAATTAACCCCTCGATCCTCTCTCACTAATGAATATTTGGAGATTATAATTTGTTAGTGATATTTGTTCGACAAAATTTTATCAGATTTTGAAAAACTGCAGATAAAACTCTTATAACTATAAGAGAGGTGCCGACATCAATCATTAAATCAACTTTCAATCATTCTTGACTTTTTGT
Organism: Prostheceraeus crozeri; assembly: GCA_907163375.1. Lineage (NCBI taxonomy): Eukaryota > Metazoa > Platyhelminthes > Polycladida > Euryleptidae > Prostheceraeus > Prostheceraeus crozeri. The sequence continues at coordinate 220,491 of CAJQUW010009933.1, forward strand.
ACAAACAACGTTCAGTAGCCCTTAATTTCTTATGGCACCGGATTTTACAATAAGTCCCCCCCCAAATAACAAGCTTCAGGATTTTCGCTTCCGGTAGCTTGCCGCGGAGTAAGCTTTAGGGAGGTATTCATTTGAGTGCGCTTGATCAATCTTTGCTTCACGCTGCTACGTCAGGACAATTGACACTTCTTCTCTGTTCTTCTTCTCAACCATGAGCCAACATAAACATTAATTTCGAGGGAAAATAGAAATCCTTTCACTTGAAGAGCATTATCAGCATAATTTCATCTTAAATGAACTCCAACATTTGAAGCAATGCAACTGATTGGAATCATCTTCGGGATGGACTGAGAGTTTCAGGAGCTTATCATCTTTATAAACCATCGACCAAATCAGATCAGAAATAACTTTTTAGCATGACAAAATTGAGTTTGATACGATGAAAAAATCAGTTTCAAAGCGTCGAACCACGCATGTTCTCTTCTGTGATTAAGCATCACCGGGATGGAACAGGCCGCGGGCACGGCCTTCCGATTAATTTTAATGGGCCTATGTTGACCATTAACTATGCATTCCCTCTAGAGGAAATCGTTTAGTCAATCAAAAGGAAAACATCATTATAGGAGCATGTATAGTTAGTGTAACATATTTAAAGATGCCTACCTAAATGTGCTCTATCATAAATGTTGCGAACTGATTCTTAAATAGTAAAAAATACAAACTTTTGCATGTAATTACACATAGCTTGTCTCCAATAAAATTGTCAGAATCCTATATTCTAGCCTACATGAATTTTTATAGCAGCAAATCAAAAATCAAGCTCCACCATTCTGCTAAGGTCCACATTGTTTCTATCGACTTTTAAAAGCGCGGGACGCCGAAGGGCGTCAACTTCTGCATAATTTTAGCGCCAGCAGAATTCGACCTCAAAAGAAAGGGGATCTTGATTTTTTTCTGTGCTGCTATAATGACTATGATCTCCTGCCGTTTGGTCAACTGTGTGAATTTTGTAAGAATTATGTATTCCTTAGCCTATCTATCCAATGATTATTTCATATCTCGATTAACTGGAAAAAATCTCGAGGAATCAAAATGAATGATTGGATTTCAATGCAAACACATGTACGAGTAATGATAGTAGCGCCTACTGCCTGCATGTGCTCTTGACAGTCGATGGTAGAGCAGTGTCTGAAGTTAGCGGCATGCGATCAATTTTGATTGACATCGAACGTTGTCAACCCCTGCTGGCTTTGATTACTCCGGCCGGTTTCAGCGCTGACTCATTTATATTATTTATATTGATAGAATTTTCACGCAATGGATTCCCAATTTAATGTGTATTTAACTAACTTTTGTAAAATGCTTTAAAAGTAGGTTTCGTTATAGATCGAAGATTTCCTTTGCTAAGACTGGCCACTTTGGCAATGTTTTCCACGGTTTTTATGCAAGTATTTGAGCATTCCGAAATCTTGGTCCGGTGCAGAGTTGTGGGTACAATTTCTCTGCATGGTTGATATTTCTTAAAACTATATTTATCACTGTTCTAAACTTGCGGAAAAGCCCTAAGCATGCTAGTATGTTTCAATGAAAACAGTATATTTCGGAAATCGTAAAAACAACCACAGGTTAAAATTTTGGTTAAGCATCGTTTTTGATAACAAATGTGCTCATTCAGCATCCGCTTTTGCTTTCATCTTTTGTTAAAAAAAGAAGTTGCAGAGGCCTGCTCCTCACAGCAGGCCTATTATCATTTCAATGATTCTGATTTCTGTAGTAGCCTGCTATAGAATTAGCTGATCACAAAGCTAATCATATCCATGATGTGGCCCACTACTAGAACCGTTTTTAACACCTTTGAGGTGGATGATTCGCATGCAACATGAAAAACTTGCAAGTCATGGCATACATGTATACATGTACATTTGAAAAATATCTCTTCTTTGTCCATGACTCAGTCTCCTACGAAATTTGTTTCATGACTAGCTAGCAGTTTTTCCACTTAAAGCACATGTACATGTACATGTATGTTCTCTGTCAGAACTGCATGTGCATATATTAGTTTTGCAATTTCCAATTCATACAAGCAGTGGCAGTAGCAACGCTCGCATCACCTTGGCCTCCAGACAAAAAAAGTGTGAACTGAAGTATAGGGCGCACAGATCTCCCCAAATATGCACCTATAGCACAATGCAACTAATATTTAAGACTCACAGTTTACGAGCAATCAAGAAGGTCAATCGTTTTGCAAACTTCAATTTTCAGCAAATACACTTTGTCATATCTTAATAGTTGTTTCCTGTAACGTAAGTGATGCAGTTGCCATTCATATCTTGACATCCACTCCACTTTCTGTTACGTTTTTATTAATTCACATGTTTTCCTGACTACAAGTTTTCAACTGCACAAACCAAGAAAAGCAACTGCACATTTGAATTTAGAACTGCCGAAATTGTGTCCAGTTGCACGTTAAAAAACCCTATAGCTAAACAACAGTGCATGAGAGTGACCATGATCTACCACGGACGTTATGCTTAGAGAACGATCTGCCGCGATGATTGGTGTGGTACATTCGAATATACTGTACAACAACAGTTTCTATTTCCTAAAACTGAGGATTCGCGTTGTTGTATTTCACTTGGAGAACGCATTAAGTGAATTACATGTGCTTGTATGTCGGCCATCCTTATTAGGTACTAGTCTCAAAAGGGTATTTCGGTCTATCTTTCAGTATTTGTACAAATCTCATGGTTCCTATTTCATCAAAGTATAGAGCCCTAATGATTGTTTAGGTGGAAGTTGCTTTGAAACCTTTGCATTTATCAATGTAGGAGATAATAAGAGACAAAGGGTCTGATCAACTCAAAACATAAATTCATTATGCTGAAATCACATTTTTTAACTTCATTTAAGTTAAATAAAAAAATACAAAAATGTCATGCGAACAGTTATGACTAAAAATACAATCCCAAGTTGCATCAGTAAAGAAAAATGCCTAATATAGTCATTTTGCTTTCTTTGACTAAGGATGATTTAAATAAACTAGAGCTATAATTGGAAATTTACAACTCTAATCATCGTTTCATGGTATTATACTGAGTGAGTGACAACTGATTTGTCAATAAAGAACATTAACGCCCTTGATTCCCCGAGCGCTTCCTATGGTAGGTTCTAATCATTGTATTTGACACACGTGCTGAAGTGACAGCAAGCAAGGTTGGACCTAGGGTTTTGGGTCGACCTTGGGTAAGTGATGCAAAACTTGGGTTTTCTATTAATGCTGAATATATACAGATCAAGTTACAAAAATTAATATTTTGATTTGAATCTTAGGAGAGCTACAGGATAAGATCATAAATTTCTGATATTTCATCAAATTTTCACTGGATTCACAGAATATTTCAAAAGTGAAATACTTGTGAATATTAGCTATTTCATTCTGGGCTTGACGATTACCGCGCATTGAAAGTTCATAGGCCTACATATTGTATCTACTGTAAGTTTACATGTCTTTTGCTGCATTTTTGCATATTGAATTTTTATATATTCCGCATATTTTACATCTTCGCAGTTATCTTCTCACCCTTAACTTTCTGCGATGGCCGACATTTATCTAAAAATTAAAATCATTCCGATTTCGCATTCTAAATATGTTTAACCATTCACTTACTGCGCAGCTATAATATTTATCAAGCCTGTTTATATTTCTGAATGATAAAATGAAAAACAATTGCTTTGCTATGAGCAATGTGCAACTCAATCATAACTAAATCAAAGATCTTCAATAGTCAGTATATCAGTGTTGGTTAAATTAAAAGAAAACTTTATGACGTAATACATGTACTTAGGCGACTAATTACACTAATTATTGCAATAATAAATCGTTTCCCACTAATACCTCACTTCTCATGGGCCCAATAGGAATTTTGGCCTAAGAATCTTTATGTCAGCACAAAATACAAAGAATGCACTTCGTCTACTTGATTTCATTCATTTATTTAAACTTGGATTTTGGGTTTTGACCCCAAGTTTTTGCCCAACCTTGCAGCAAGCGGCGAGGGTGAGAGTTGTCATCTCAAAGTTCGAGAGATGAGATTTTCGTCTCTAAACTGCAGAGGGAAGGTTTAACGTTTGCTGAGTTTGAGTGTAGCCTACTTTTTAATACCGTAATTACTAATTCTTCAATTGTTTGCTTTATAATACGTTAGTGGAGCTTCTCAAATTTGGTGTACCTGTGCAAAAAATGAAGCTTTATCTTGTAGTAACCCTATGTTGATGTTGCTTATCTCAATTTTAGATGCGGATATCCCCATGTTCGGCTCGAGGCTCATGCGACTGATCTTCACAAGACGATATTTCTTATCGAAAAACCGCTACGTTTGGGAGGAGATTCTCATCGACAACCAAGTGCTGACAAAACAATGTTCAGTGTTAAAGGTATGTGGCCTCTGCCTTCTATAAGGAGACTTCCACTATCAGTGCCTCTTGCGGACTGCTAAAATATTGTTGCAAACATTGTTCGATAAGAAGCTTTTAACCGTTGACATGGTCTCTTCACTGTATCATCTGTCAAAGTTCACCACTATTTTTTGAAGGCGGCCCAGAAGTGCATTCCAATATATTTATGAAAAACGTAAGAGCATAATCTTTTGCAGTACCCTACCTTCTCTCCTTTGTCTTTACATATCCAAATTTTATTCAAACAAATATATCGAGGCAGACACCATCTTCCTATATTTATGTGTCGTGCCGTCGATATTTTACTTTTATGTGAGATGATAGACATTATTGTCATTATTAATATTGAAAATTGTTATATATTTTTCAAAAACTTTTGATCAGAATTTTGATGAAGTTGTGAAAATATGTTCTCTACGTACATGCGTTGAGTCATTTGTTAGACCAGACGAAAACCTTGCTAGACTGTCCACGACGACGGCGAAGCTGCTGTTTTCATGAGTAATGCAGCTTGGGGTCCTTTTAAAAGACTTTGGAACTGCTTTCTTAAACTTAAGGAAGTATTTCACTGAAGAGACTTAGAAGGCCAGACATTTTTTATCCAAATTTGAGGAAAGTTCATGCATTCGACTTCTAATTTTTATTCTTTAGCGAGGCCTTTCAGTCACTGGAGGCTAACATAGCCGAAGACAGCTTCTTGTAGTGATGAAAGGCCTCGCAAAAACAATATAAATTGGAAGTTGACAACATCTCTCGCTTTCGGGCTTTCCTCAAATTAAGGAAGTATGTTTCTCTTACCTTTTATATGAATGTTTACTTTTATCTAGTTATTTATTTCAGCGCATCGTAGAATTGGAACAACTGCATGCATGCTCTTATCTGATGTGAATAAATTTTTTCCACTATCCATTTGTATATTGTGCATGAGTCCTAGTTGTTGCTATGTTAATACATGAAAAGTTTCATTATTAATTGTTTTGTAAATTTCGTCGGCAACAACTGCGGGAAGCGCACTGATCTCATGATGTTGTCATATTTAACACACAGCTTGCTGGGTCTAACAGTCCCATTCTAAGCAATTAATATTAAACTTCGCAGTTTATTTATAGTGTTTATGTTAGGCAGAACATTGACAGCCTACGCAGCACCATACTAGGCAATTATCATAAAACTTGGCAGTTTATCTATGGTGCTTACTAGGCAGAACATTGGTTGCCTACGCAGCACCACACTAGGCAATTATTATAAAACTTGGCAGTTTATGTATGGTGCTTACTAAGCAAAACATGGATAGCCTACGCAGCGCCATACTAGGCAGTTATTATAAAACTTGGCAGTTTATCTATGGTGCTTACTAAACTACCTATTAAGCATAGCATATTTTTTT